>JAEQBH010008145.1:0-167378 GCA_016808115.1 Tetrastigma voinierianum
CTCGAAAAATGTGCAAATTCTAACTGTCTCGAAATTCAACATGGTATCTAGATTTCACAAGACGATTCCAATGGCGAAGTCCGTTTCGTCATCCGAGATCTAGAAAAATTTTGGATTTTTATCGAAATTACGATTTTGCCCTTTTGAGAAAAAAAAAATCGATTTTCCTGCCTTACAAAATTACAAACTTATGCTTAAACAGAGCTAACCCTATAATTTTATAAACCAAATTAGTAGTCTAATTACAGGAGATGATCCCAACTCAGGACATCTTACCATTCAACAAGAAGCATTATTACATTTAGAACAAATGCAGATAAAAGATTGGAAATATATAAAAGAATTCTATCAATCATACTACCATTTTTGTGCTATTTCAGGAAATGGATTCAACCAAGAGTTAGAGAAAAAAATGTTTAGAAAACTTCCAAGAACCTTAGGAAGAGAAATTGAAACCTCATGAAGGGAATTAAAAGGAGTCCAACAAGATGAGATTATTTAAAACCAGAACCTTGAGTATAGGACATAAGATAAACCATATAATGAAAATATTAAAAGAAAATGTAGCTAAATACAAAAACCCAAAGACAACTTAAGAAAGTTTTATAGATTCTATAAAATATATTCATACCACAAACGTATGGAATGAAAGAAAATAGAAAAGAAAAGAAATATAAACCATATAAAAAAATACAATAAAAGATATTTCTTAAAAATATCTACTAGAAGAAAACCTTATTTAGATCCTAGTAGACATGTTAGAAAATACAATCCAAAAAGAATATATAGAAACAAACTTAAGTGTTATGCATGTGAGTAACTGCACTCATTTAAGTACAAATTGTCCTAGAAAGAAAAACCTATATAATACTAGAAGTATGCTTTTAGAATGTACAAATGAAGAATTAGTGGAAATAGATGAAGAAATATCTGATACTGAAACGATATATAGTATAGTAAGTATCACAGAAGGAAAACAAAACTCAGACAGTGAAAACGAAGATCTAATAAATGATTTAGCAGAATTAGAATTTCCAAATACAGAATTTATGGATATAACATGTGAACATAAATGGAAAAGGAACAGAGGACTTGATAGTATTAGATGTTTTAAATGTAAATGGTTTCTAGATAGATTACATAGAGCAAAATGTCAGAAGTGTTACTTAGAAGGATGTATAATATGTGTAGAGGAATACTTTGACACTAACCTTAGTACTGAAAGAAATGAATGTCAAAATGATAATCAAGAAATTATAAATACTCTTTCCATAGATGAAAAGATAAAAAGAATAGAACAAGAAATAATTCTAATAAAAGAAGGATATAATGATTTAGTCACAAAATTTGAAAAATATATAGGAAAGAAAAAATTAGGAGAAACCCAAGAATTTACGGATGAAGAAAACTCTAATGTAATAATCCACCCTATAGAAATATGTAATAAATTAGGAGAACTAAAAGCACCACAAATAGAATGTACAATTAGGATAGAAGATTTTTTAATAAAAACATATGCACTATTAGATACAGGTTGTACTCATGTAATTATAGATGAGAAAATAATACCAAAAAGATTTATAACCTTACCAGAAAAACCTATGATAGCAATAATTATAAACGGAAGCCTTAATAGGTATACCAACCATCTAAGTACTACAACCAAAATATCCTTTATGACAAACTGCTACTCTAGCCCAGAATACTCCTTACCATTAAAAGAAACTGATAAAACCTTTTAAATCTAGGGACATCAAGTTATATTAGGACTATCATTAAAAGATAATGGACAAATAACTTTAATAAATATTTTTTACTTTATCAAGACATTGCATGATAAGTCCATTACAAAAGAAATTAGGAATTATAAGTCCAGATAGAATTAGATAAACAAATAGAATATCCTGCAAACTGCTTATTTGCCAAAAAGATTGTGAGTGCGAAAAAGAAGGACAATGTAGCCTCGCAAACATAATACAAGAAGATTTTGAAGAAGAAGAATATGAAGATATATATTTAACAGAATTAGTCCATATTAATAATAGTTTAAACTGCTTTATGATAAATATAAAAGAAGAACAAATACAAAGCCTAATTGATAGGCTAGAAAAACTAGAAATACAGAAAAGATGTTTTAGTTATTGGGAAAGATAAAGTTGAATGTATATTAAAAATAAAAGACCCATATTATAAAATAAAAACTGCCAAGATAGAGGCAACTGAAAAAGATAGAGAGGATTATAAGACACATATTAATGATTTACTAAAACTAGGTATAATACGTCGATCAGATTCACCTCATAGATCAGCAGCTTTCTTAGTAAATAAACATAGCGAACAAAAAAGAGGAAAAAATAGGATGGTAATTAACTATAAAAGGTTAAACGATAACACAGAAGATGATGGATATGATATACCAACAAAAGAATATTTATTAGGAAAAATAAAAGATTGTACTATCTTTAGCAAATTTGATTGTAAATTAGGTTTTTGACAAGTTAAGATGCACCCAGATAGTATACCTTGGACAACCTTTTCCTGTCTAGATGGGCATTTTGAATGGCTTGTAATGCCATTTGGTTTAAAAAATGCACCCTCACTATTTCAAAAGAAGACTGGAGCATTATTTTTGTAGATCATGACTCATTCAGAGCGCTTACATGCACGTATATACTAGTTTTTGTGCAAAATAAGAAACAACATATAGGACATCTCCAAATAGTATTAAAAAAGTTTGAAGAACATGGTATTATAATTAGTAAAAGTAAAATGCAATTATTTTAATAGACCAGGAATTTTAGGGGGGTAATAATAGAGACTATGAAATCTTATTACAACCATATATTTTAGAAAAATTTAACTTTTCCAGATAAAATAAGAAACAAAAGACTATTAAATTTCTTGATTATTAAACTATGCCGCACTATAAAAATTTAAGTAGGATTGCAGCCCTTTGTTTAGCAAAGTAGGAAGTAAAGGATAACATTTTAATCAAGAAGATATTAAGTTAGTAAAATCTCTTAAACAAATAGTTACAAAATTACCACCATTAGACCTACCATTAATAAATGATTATTTAATAATTGAAACAAATGGATGTAGCCTAGGATGGGGGCCAGTATTATTAGCAAAACCCCATAAGTATTCAACCAAAAATACAGAAAAAATTTGTAGGTATAGTAGTGGAAAATACAAAGAAAAAGGTAATATAAGTAGCATGATGCGTATATGGGCTATACCATATGCTATGTATAGCTTTAGAATATTAATAATTTTTAAAAAGAAATTATCGAACAGATCAGGAGGCAATAGTAAAGTTTTATAAATTAAAAAATGAAAAAAGATCTTCACAAAGGAGATGGTTAAATTTTACAAAAAGAATAATTAATACAAGAGTAAAAATAGAAATTGAACATATTAAAGGAAAAGATAATAGTCTAGCAGATTCATTAAGTAGACTAATAAATTAATTTTATGTCACAGATGAACAGGCAGATAACTAGGATCCTTCCAGCTTATTCCAGTAAAGACCAAGAAAAGGTATTAACCTTTGAAAAGAATTCTCTTAAGGTACCCCATAAGTAATATAACCTTTAATTTATTACCTCTTACATAGACTAGAGACAAGAATAAAAATGCATTATAGATAACCCCTTTGGATTAGTTTCGCTAGATTTTTAATAAACTTACTAATATTAAGAATTTAGATAGAAAATATTTTATTACTACTTAAATTGCTTAATAAAATATTTTACAAAAAGAATAATAGTAATAATTATTTTCTATGTTATTTACCAAGGTCATAAAACAAAGTATTTTTAAAACATGTGGGAAGAAGTCCTTTCTTTATATATCAAACAATCCTAGACCATTTTCAAAGATTTTATAATTCAACCTGTGCTTTAGATCAATGTAAAACAAACTTAGGAAGTAATTATTTTATTAGTCCATTAGTAAAACAAAATTTAAATCATCATGGCCCAACCCTATTTAAAACCAGTAGAACCATGTAGTAGCCAGACAACAACCTTAGATTTAACACATGATTTTCCTCCCCTTTTTCCTCCACTTCAAAATCATGATCACTTACTTAGAGAAGAACTATAAATTTTAAGGAAAAAATATGATAGATTTGAACAAGATTATCTAATCATTAAAAAATTATATGAAGAAAAAATAGAAAATGAAATAGACATAAATTGAAAATACAATTTTAGAAAGAAAACATTTTAAGATAGAACACACAAATAATTTTGAACATATTAATAAATTTTCGCTTAGAAAATCACCCTCGATGACATTACGATAGAACCCACTCCCTAGAACAATTTTACATCTATTGGAGCCTAGCCTGATCGACAAATAATGAACCTAGTCTAAGCTAAACAGAATGCAAAGACACACCAACCGCTTACGGGTGGGTGTTTTCCAAAGCCTGTTAGTCTAACTAACACAATAGGTAGCTGAGATTCTAAAAAAAGATATATATAAAGAAGCAGAGCTTCCAAGATCCAAATTTAAGATCTATCAAGACCAAGTAGAGAAGATAAGAATGTATGATACGGTTCTTGGTTTAATAAAAAGATGTAAGTGGAAAAATGTGAGTGGAATATGTAGAAGAAGCAAGTGGAAAGATGTGAGTGGAAGAATGGAAGATGTAGAAGAAATAAGATAAGAGTGGAAGATAAAGATGCAAAAAGTTTTGATAAGACAAAGATTTGACTTAAAGAAGAAGATGACAAAGCATGAAGATAAACAGTTCTCTCACGACAAGATTTGACAAAAGCAGAAAGGGTAGAAGCCAGTTGTGAAAGAAACATTTAACAACTGTTATTTTTCTTTTTTAGATCATTCTTCTGATAAGATTCCCTTAGCAGGGACAAATGTGACCGTCCATGTGTCATAATCTTATCAGAAAACCCATCATATCAAAATCCCCTCTTATCCAATATCTCTGTAAAAGGAAAAGTTTGAAAATTTTGATTAGACGATGGGGCCCAATGAGCACCCAGAATCAGATTCTTTAAACCTAACCTTATCCGTCAACCTTATCACTTCACCTCTTGTTTTCTTTATAAATAGAGGACTTCTCTATGTATTAGAGATATAGCTCTCACAAGTCCCTCTTACTCCTGAGCCCTCTCCTCAACTCTCCTTGTGATATATCCTAAAGCTTTCTTTACATAAGTGCCATAAAAGCTTTTAGCCTGCTTTTATTCCACTTGTATAAAGGTGTGTTTTTCAATGAAATCTCATTTATTTATCATCATTATTTATTTATATGTTTAAATCTTAATTTGTTTTAAAACTTAGGGGACATCCCGAAAGGGGTTTCTCCCGAAATCTTATGGCCTCAAAAATATTTTAATTTATATTTTAACTAAGGTATATAGGTTGGAAACCAATAATCTCTGAGTAGGGGTGTAACCAAGTCGAGTCGAGCCAAGACAGGCGTGCCCTGACGACCCGATTTTAAAGGAATAGGCTCGAGCTATTCACAGCCCTCGTTTACGAGTCAAGGAAATGAATTGAGGGTGCCTGGCCCTACTCGCTTAACTTACGAGCCTGTTCACGAGCTTGGTTCACGAGCCTGTTCATGAGCCTGGTTAACGAGCTTGTTCACGAGCTTGGTTAACGAGCTTGCTCACGGGCCTATTCACGAGCCTCTTTACGAGCTGACGAGTTGAGTTTGAGGTTGCTTGGGCTCGGCTCATTTAACTTACGAGCCTCAAAATGATGTTCTGGAATTAAAGAAAATGTTCATCTAAAATAGCCTACATACAACTAAATTAAAAAGATAAGACAATAAAAGTTCAATTAACTTGATTGAAGTTCAAGAGTTAAAATATTCATCATGTTTATTTGTAGGAAAAATTTGTTATGCATCAAGCCTTCTCCATGTTCATGAGCCTGTTCACGAGCTTGGTTCACGAGCCTGTTCACGAGGCTGGTTAACGAGCTTGCTCATGAGCCTATTCACGAGTCTGTTTACGAGCTGACGAGCCGAGTTTGAGGGTGCTCGGGCTCGGCTCATTTAACTTACGAGCCTTAAAATGATGTTCTGTAGTTGCCTGCGAACTTAATAAACGAAGCCTGGAGGGAGCTTCTAACTAGCCAAACACTGAGTAGCTTGCGAGTAGCTCGGCTCGGTTATAACCCTATCTCTGAGACCCCAGGTAACTGCTACCAGTAACCTCTGGTATAACAAAGCCAAGTACCAGATATTTTCTTTTGATTAATGAAATCTCCTTATCTATATGATCATGGTCGCCCGTATCTTTGATATTTTGCTATATTGTTCATTTATCTAAATTATTTGTTTAGGGCTAATTCTAAGCATTAAGGGAATGCATGATTATACATACAGGATGTTTAATTTGCCAAAGAGTTTGTAAATTATTGTGAAAAAAAAAAAAGAAGCCATAAGATAGTAGGGAAAATCCCGAGTAGAACTTATAAAATTTACTGAAATTTCTTAGCTCTCTCAGCCTTTAATCCTCAACTCAAACTGATAAGAGGACTGAGGAATTTCAGTTTGAGTTGAGGATTAAAGGCTGAGAGGGTTGAGAAATTTCAATAAATTTTATAAGTCTTACTCAGGATTTTCCCTACTTTCTTATGGTTTTTTTTTTTGGGTTTTTTCACAATTTCAAAATCATTACTATAAGTCTAAATATTACTATGATAAGAAAAATCCACAAAATCATGATACCATTTCACATCATACTTTCACAAAGTCAATTGTGCTTTCATATCACTACAAAAAGAAATCATAATATTCCACTAAGTATGAATATTGCTTTCTTTCGAAAATTTGATAAATTCTAAGCCTTCATCATATCATGTAAAATAAATTCAAATTTTATAGCAAGCACTCCATTACTATAATCCACCATGCTTCCATAACCTTTATCACTTAATTGTTTTTGACCGAATAGTATCCGGAAGACAGAGCTGTGCATCTCTCGTTAATCCAACTCGCACCCTACAAATAGACTCCATACCTTCACCATGGGGACACCTTCAGATACTACCAGCACAACCTAAATTCGTTTCCTACCTTTAGGCGTAGGCAATTAAATAATAATTTGTATAGATCTTGTGGAACCATAATAATAGGGTTTACTTTATAAAATATTCTTTATTTATAACATAATATACAAAGGCTTAGAATAATATTCTTAGCAAATCATTACAGTAAAGATACAAGGTTTATAGAAAGAAAAACTTACAATCTTATTTGAAAATCCTTTATGATATTTTACATAGGAGCACACCCAAAGCCTTAGTTGCAAATTTGTCTACCAAACTTCGCTTACAAACTGAAATGAAAACATCCTATATATAGAGTAAAGTCGGACATGAAACACCGGAATTAAAAATCCTAATAATACATATTCTTTACAAATGTCTGGTTTTGGAAACCGTGGTCAAAATCAAGGTCGTCAAACCATGGCCAGCTTTTGAAACCAAGGGCGAAAAAGCAACAATCTTTATTTCATTCACTTTCTATTTTAACATTTTTTACCCACTTACATACTCCAAATCTTAGTGGGCTGTCATTTTTTGCTAGCCTTTTTTCCACGTAGTGAAGTGCCTATGGAGATGAATCTATTTCACCATTTTCTATCATGCAAATCTTCTTTAATAAAAATTTTTCTGGCTGAGTTTGGTGTGGATCTGTAGTTGACAGAGATCATAACATATCCCAATCTGTCCGGTTTGCCATAACTTCTAAATGGATTCTTCAGAGCATTTTCCATCTGTCCTTTCACAATAATCAGACCCAATCCTCTATGGTAGTGCACATTTTCTTCAGTAAATCTTTTGAAAATCTTCTCGGTGTTTGGAATCATACTTTTTTCATAACGCACTTTCCTCATTTTTATAAAGTGCCAAACTAGATAATTTTGACTTTCGTCAAAATCGGGGCTAGCACTTGCGAAGCCCCAAAAATGGGGTGTCTCGTTGACAATCCCTCAACCCACGGAATATTCGTGGATGTCGGGTAACCCGACACCACTCATGAAAATCGGGCAGAGTCTCCTTTGTACGGGGAGCTCTACCCAAAATACAACCTGTCCTAATCACATGGCAACTTGTCCCAATATTTTACAAAGACCACACCGGGTCCATATACAATTAAAATGAGTAAAAATGGCCACTAAGCTCCCCGCATCAATACTCACTAAAATACATATCAACTATATTACCATAGTTCAAGAGTTAATACATTACTCTTTTCCAAAACATAAATAAAAATTTAGAGTTCTCATACATGTTTTTACAAATGAATACCAAAGCCACAATCCGGCTTTCTTCTAAAATGTGGCCTCTAGTGAGCGCCGTCCTCCTAATGTACTAAATAGTTGATCCTCGACAGGTGAGCAAATGCCTAGTAAAGGAAATCTCCTACGCGGTTACCCCCACCCAAGTGCACATGCAATGATTCAATATAAACACACACTCAAACAAATACATGATCCTACTTGAATGTCTACATACCCAATCCCGTGTCTTGAGTCCTCACCGACTCCCTCACGCATGCCTATGCCAACGCGAGAAAAACATCCATTTTATTTTCTTTCATGCCATGCACTCACACCTAATTTTCTAGGTTGCCCCGGTGCATATGAAATGCATTATGCCATTCTCAAACCACACATGCCACATGTTATTTAATTAACATCAATAACATCAAAATTAGCTCACTTGAGCTAATTACAATTCATTTCCAATGGCTTACACACAATTATATTTTTATATAATTCCACATCATGTTAACACATTTAATTACATGCATGTATTAACACAATTAATTCCCATAATTCATATTATTCGATTCTCAATCAATAACACCAAAATTAGCTCACATTGGCTAATTAACTCAAGTAATTCATTTTGAATCACTCAACAACATAAAAATTCACACCAAAAATCATGTGAATAGTGAAACCCTCGGGTTGGCACTGTTCACGGCCACACAATTAGAGATTTTCTCCACTCGGTTCAAATGTTTTGAGACCGAAATT
Source organism: Tetrastigma voinierianum (assembly GCA_016808115.1). Classification (NCBI taxonomy): domain Eukaryota; kingdom Viridiplantae; phylum Streptophyta; class Magnoliopsida; order Vitales; family Vitaceae; genus Tetrastigma; species Tetrastigma voinierianum. The sequence continues at coordinate 9,033 of JAEQBH010008145.1, forward strand.
ACGACTAAATCAAACCTCATAATATCCCTAACCATTTACATGGCTCTTAGCCAAAGAATAACACAAATAGGAAAAGATCCCCTACCTCTTGGAGTTGTCGGAACTCCACCAAATTGGTGTCCATGCATAGCCCTCGCCGCGTAGAATAACTTTACTTCTTTGCCTGAAGCGAATCGACGGTCTGAACACCGGGAAATCTAGAGAGAAGTCACTCCTTCTCTCTCTAAAATCTGGAAATCCAGCCCACTGTCGATTTTTGTGTTCCAAATGGAGAAGAAAACTATTCTCCTATTTTGTCTTATACTCATTTAACTTATCATTAATTCCATCCATGTCCCTAAGTTTTGGATTTTTGACACATGACTTAATCTAAGCCATTCATCTCATCCTCTCATTAATCATGCCACATGTGTCACATGGGTACATGTAGTAGGTGACTTTTGTCACATCACATGTCTCTTACAAGTCATTTTACAGCACCCGACACCCAGTGCCTTGAAAAACGTGAAATTCCGATTGTCTCGGAATTCGACAAAATTCGACGTGGTAGCTAGATTTGTGAGAGGATTCCAACGGTAAGTCCGTTTCATCATCTGAGATCTAGAAAAATTTTGGATTTTTATCGAAATGACCATTTTACCCTTTTTCAGAAAATTAGAATTTTCTCGGGTTTTACATGCACTGAAGAAATCAAGTGCTAAAGTATCATTAATCTTTATCATGAGATTATTCCCAAAATTATATTTTACACCATCTCTAATCCATCCAGGTAATTTTTCAATTTCCGGAAAATTGGGAGTAGACATGTATATGGTATCAATGCTACCAAAATCGTACCAATCACGTACTTCTACAGCATTTGCTCCTTGTAAGAAGTGAATCCTTGGATAAATCCCAGATTTATCAATGATCATTTCTTTTGTGTGGGTTAAATCGAATAGTTGTTCCATGGTTTTTCCATGTAATCTCATACTTTCCCTGTCTATAGAGATAGGAAGTTTTTCAAAAATCATTTCACTTGTGAATGAAGTTCACAGAGAAATCTTTTCGATGCTTCGAGTTTCATCGTGACGGGCATCATCACTATTGTGACTCGATATTTGAAAATTTGCCCATCATTTTCTTTAAAATAGGAGGTTAAAATCATTTCATGTGATGTATAATTTTTAACAAGTCTTTCAAAATCTATGACAAAGCTTTAAGTTTTCGAGAAATCTCTGGCTTAAACAATCGATCAAGAGTATCACTAAAATCATAATTTGATAAAAATCTTTGACATTTGTAAAGTGTGACGCCCCCATTCCTGGGGTCCGTTGACAACCCGTTAACTCACAGAATACCGTGGATGTCCGTAACCCACACCACTCATTTGCACCCAAGTGTAGTCTCCAGGCCAGGAGCTCTACCTAGCGTACAAAACTTGTCCTAACAATTAACCATGACCACAGGTCCACATGCGAGTAAAATAATGGCCACTGGGCCCCATCAACACTACAAAATACATCAACTATATACAATAGTTCAAGAGTTAATAAATCACTCTTATTTCAACATATACAAAATGTACACTTTCTAATACATGTTATACAAAAGTCTCTACCAAAGCCAATAACCCATTCTTTTCTAAACGTGGCCTCTAAGAGCGCTCATTCCTCCCAGATAATTCCCGCACCGAAGCCAGTGATCCCCCATAGGGTGAGGTGCTCAAAGAGTGATAATTTCCTATGTGGGTTACTCCCCACCTAAGGGCACATGTCATCGCAAACAATCACATCCAAGTAATTACATGAACCTACTCGGATGTTTACATGCCCAATCCCATGTCCCGAGTCCTCATCGACTCCCTCACACATGCCTAAGCCAAATGCGAGTAAAATCACAGTTTTCAAAACAAAAGCTTTTTGTTCTTGAAAACTTACTACCAAGATTCGGTAAATATATTGGACTACCCTCCGAGGCGAATTGGGTCGGATAACACCCAAACAAATCATGGTCCTCATCCGAAGTAACTGGCTGGACGACTCTCCAAGGCAATGAATGAAAATCTCCTTCAAATTTTCATAAACATTTTTCCTCATATTTTCATGTCATGCACTTACCCTAATATTATAGGGTGCCTCAAAGGGCATATGGAATGTACAGCCAATCCCAACAACTCATGCTAATATATAAAATATGTATATACTAACATAATTAATCCACATAAACTATGTTATTCAACCACAATCAATAACACCAAAATTAGCTCATATGGGCTAATTAACAAACACAAGTAATTCATTTTGAATCACTCAACATCATAAAAATTCGCACCAAAAATCACATCACTGTTCATGTGAACAGTGAAACCCTCGAGTTGGCATTGTTCACGACCACAACAATGGGGATTTTCTCCACTCTGCCTTCAAATGTTTCGAGACCGAAACACAGCCTAATCCAAGCTCTCGTAATGATCCTCAACCATTTACATGGCTCTTAGCCAAAGAATAACACAAGTAGGAAAAGATCCCTACCTCTTGGAGTTGTCGGAACTCCACCAAATCGGTGTCCACGCATAGCCCTCGCCGCGTAGATCGACTTTCCTTCTTGCTCCGTCAAGAACCGACGGTCCGAACGGCCAGAAATCTAGAGAGAAGGAGCTATCTCTCTCTAAACTCCAAAACTCTACTTCTTCGCACCTTTCCATCCCCTTCTGCATGTTTCCTCTTTTTGTTTTGAGAAGACAACTATTCATTTGTCTTATTCTTATTAAACATTTCCATAATTCTATCCATGTCCCTTTTGTCTTGATTTTTGACACTTGGTACAATCTAGGCCATTCATCTCATCCTCTCACTAATCATGCAACATGTGTCACATGAGTACATGTAGTAGGTGACTTTTGTCACATCACATGTCATTCACTAGCTGCTTACGCACTCCGGCTCCCCGTGGCCTCAAAAAAATGAGAAATTCCCGAATTGTCTGCACTATCAAACTCTTAAGGTAGAAGAATTCTTGTGAGACGATTCCAACGGTGAAGTCTGTTTCGTCATCCAAGATCTAGAAAAATTTCGAGTTTTGACTGAAATTACCGTTTTACCCTTTTTCATAAAGTCGGAATTTTCTTGGGTTTTACAGAAAGACTATCTACCATTTCAAGAATCTTGGGTCTTTTGCTGGACTGATCCATCCCAAGTCAAAAAATCTGTAACAACATTCTTATTAGATCTAATTATTTCAATATCAAAGATATACTTAGAACAATAGGTTTGCCACCTAATCGCCTTTGTATTCAGTAAGCTACAAGTGTATTATTTTTAATAAAAGCTTTAACTTGAGGTTATCGATCCAATAGAAATTTTTTGTAATAGAAAATATAGAACTTTTAATCCTTTAATTATCATAAAAATTCTTTTCATTAATATGATATTTCTTTAAGTAGAAGTAAATGTTCCCAAGTGTATCTACATAATTTCGCAATTATTATCTATTCTTTAAGACTCACGCCCAAGTACTTTAAGAAGAATTGCTCAAGAATTAGATCATCATTATCTAGTGGAAGCTTTAATTTTGGTAAATTACACAATTTAGATTTTATAAATTTATATGGTTTTCTATGCTCTTTGTAAATTCAAATCTTTGTTTTTCTACTAGTTAATTTTCTTAGTGGTTTTCGTAGATTAGCTAGATTTTTAAAAAATCCTTCTTCATAGTTTAGTATACCTAGAAATCATTGTAAATGTTTTCTATCTGTTAATTTTTCCTGGGTTCTTAAATTTTTTCAAGGATATGGATCTGAGAAGTTCAATTCCTTCGACCTATTATAAGTCCTAAAAACTCAATCTTTGATTCTCCTACTATAGACTTCTTTTTTGAAAGTCCAATTCCATGAATAATGCATAAATCTATAAAAATATTTAAATGTTCAAGATGTTGTATTTCATTTTTTGAGGAGATCAACATATCATCAACATAAACATGGATAAACAAGAGTTCTTTAAATATATCATCCATTTTTCTTGAAAGATTTGAGGTGCATTCTCTTTAATCCAAAGGTAGAACATTCCATTCATAATGACTCAGGTACTAAATGCAATTAAAGGTTTGCATTCTTCGGTCCATTTTAATTTGATAAAATCCCCGATTTTTGCAATCAAACTTTGAATGTACTTTCATTCTTAGTTTTATGAATTAAAAGTTTCTTTATGAGGTAAAAATAACCATAAAAAAATTCAAATATCATTTAATGTTTATAATTAATAACCATTCGGGCTTTATTTCGATTAATCTCTTTTTGATTTCGAACCATAAAAGCTGGACTACTATGAGGGCTTTTAGAAGGCCTAATCAATTTGAGATTTGATAATTCATTTAGTTGTTGCTGAAATTCTTTTATATCTAATTCATTATGTCTCATGGGTTTCACCCTAATAATCTTATTTGGATCTTTTAATTCAAGAGTAGCATAAATCTTATTATTATCCTAGAATTGTAAAGGATTGTCAACATAAAGGGATTCGAGTTTCTTTTGTAATTGAGTACTTAAATCTAGCTTATGAAGTAGTCAAATATTGAATTTTAGTAAAGGGATTTTATGATTGAAATCTTTTGTTGGGGATTTAATAGGGAAATCACCACGCTGGGTGCGCGGTTTTAAAAGAAATTGGGGTTGTTCAAAAGATCGATGTAATCGAGGGGCAGTAATCCAATGCTTACAGGGAGTTTTAAGTTGAAGATAATGGAAAACATTATTTTGGATAATTGTTTTAAAGAGTTGAAGAAAGTTATTCCCTAGAAGGATATCACATCTCAAAGAGTATGAAAAAATAAAAGAGGGTAAATTTAATTACGTATCTATCAATGATAATTTTTAGAGTCTTTATTCCTTTTCTAAGGATTATATCCTGATTTGAGTTTCTTTTCCTTGAATATCAGGAAGGGTCTCATGATATTTGGGAGGAAAACAATTAGATTTGGCCAAACATAAACCGGAGCCTAAATTGATATATGCAGCAAAGGGTTCTGCTTTGTAATCAGGGTAGGTTACTCCTATTAATATGTATATTGAGAATGGACTAGTTATTTTTGAATAACAATCTCATTACTATTAAGTGTAATTATTAAATTTTTAGAAGTAATTTGCTGTGGTTTGCATTTTTCTAAAATGTCCTTCCTAAAGGATGCTTATAAGATCATTTTTCCTTCATCTTCAACCATTAAAGGTAATTTATTTATCGTGAGACCCCTGAAAATCCGTATCTGTTTAAGGATAAATGGTAATTTCGTCAAAAATTCGGAATTTTTCTAGATCTCGGATGACGAAACGGACTTCACCGGTGGAATCGCTCTCAAATCTAATATACTACGAATTTCTTATCGAATTTTTGTGATAAATTTCTAATTTCACGCTTTTTCGAGGCAATCGAAGCAATGTAGGACACTTCGCACGTTGCGGCCAAGAGGCAACACGTGTCCAATGCAGATGCGCCAAATTTTGAGCTCAAGTGGGGCTCATTTGAGACATGGCACCATGCCACGTAAAATCTCATTGCATGGATAGCGATAAGGGTAATCCCATGAGCCCAATGGACGCCGACACTCGCAAGTGAGGGACAATTCTTCTGACTAACCTCGACCCAAATCGCCTTGTGGCAGGGAATGAGAGAGAGGGAGAGCAAACGGAAGAGAGAGGGAAAATGTGGAATTTTTTTTAGAGAGAGAAGCTCTACCTTCTCTCTAGAATTTCAGCGACAGACCGCGAGTCTCGACGAGGCAAGAATGGCTGGGCCCTCACCCGCAGCGACTACACGTGGGAACTGGGGCTGGGGAGTTTCACAAACCCGGAAAGGTAGGGTTTTTCTCCTACTCGCTTTACTTTGCTTAAGGGCCATGTAATGGATAGGGATTTGCTGAGGCCCTGATGGCCGTGGCTCTGGCCCAAAGATTCGACCGATCAAGAAACCCTAGAGGCTGTCTGGCCAAACACAGTCGTTTGCGCGATGTCAAGTATCGCTATGAGGAATAACATGCTGATTGTGATTTTGAGGGCGGTTCAAAGATGAACTGCCGGATTGTGCCTTAGCCCATGTGAGCTAATTCTTATGTTATTGTTGTAAAATGAATAACATGATTTATGGAATGTATTTTGTTAATATATGCATGAGTGATATATTAGCATGTGTTGAATGTTTGTCAGGCACAGACACTTAGGTGGGAAGTAACCCAAGTAGGGAAATTCCACTACTGGGCATTGCTCACCCCATCATGGGACTTTTTTTTTAGGTACCGAAGATGCACTTGGGGATGGGACGCATTCGGAGCTTTAGAAGCGAAGAAATGGCCAAACTGGCCTTATCTTGTATTTTGTAGAAATTCCAAGGCAGACCTCGCTTTGTATAAATTGTAGTCAAACACAATTGTAAATAAACCATTTTTGTATAAAAGACGATTAGTGTTTGTATGGATGTGCGCAGATTATTGAGCCGTTTCACATGTACGTGCCTCACGACGTGAGACATGTAGATTTCCGCTGCTGATTCTGCAGTCAACATAATTCCTGGTTTGGGGCGTCACATTTATTGATTTGCTAATCTTATTAAAACAATACAGAATTTAGTTACTCTAAATTCTTCTCCATTAAAGTTTATATATTTTATGGGTTCTGCTAATTCTTTGAGTTCTAACATGGTGTTAAACTTTTGATATAACTTGAGGTCGCACCAAAGATCAATTAAGATATCTATAGTTTTCCACTACACTATCAAAATAATCTCCTTTAATTTTATAATTAGCAATCTTCTTATTTTGTTCAAGGCTTTTAAAAGTAACTCTTTTACTAAGATGAATCGTATTGTCTGTAAGGGACAATCGAGAACAAGAAGGTCTATAGTCGATATATTTTGGTTTATCTCTTATATTTAACAGGAAATCATCTTTAAAAGTTATGGAAGAATTTTTTGGTGGATAAATTCTTCCAACATCATTGAATAATAATGGTAAATCAATATAATCCTTTTGAGCAAAGTACTCAATATGATGAGTATTTGACAATGCATAAGCAATTTTATACGTAATAGAGTAAGTTTTGTTTCATTCTCTCATAAAATCTTTTATTTTAAAATCTTGGATTAAACTTGAAGTTTTATCGAAATCTTTATCTCCAAGATTATAGGCAATTTTTGGGTAGATATTAAATAATAACTTTTGATATTTTAAATTTCCTCTAATTATTCCTAAAATTGCTTCCTTTTTATTTACAATTCTATTGTCCAAGAGTGCTAAATCTATTGGAGTATCTATTCCTTCTCTAAATGTAGCACTAATAATCATTTGTATAGATCCTATATAAATCCATCCTATTTTACATCGATCTTTTTCATCTATTTTTTGAATCCTTTTTAACATTTCTCCTTTTTCTAATAAAGGGATTTCAATTTTGTTAGAAGTTACTTATATATTTAAAGCTTTTTCTTTTAAACTAAGTCCATTACATAATGTTTTTTCTAATCCAAAATTTTCCCAAAGTTTTCGGGACAAACTGCACATTCAATTATATTATAATCTGCTTTTTAAATCTTTTTAAAGAGATGACTATCAAATAATATATCTTGAGAAAAATCTCCTAGACTTTCAATAATCTTATTATCAATTATGTCATTCATTCTGAATATTCTTTATCAGAACTAGACATATCTGTTTCTGAATTTGTTTCATAAATATCTTCATCTGTATGTAAATCATTTAGATCTTCTAATTTATTTATTTTTATAAATTCTTCTTGTTTTATCATATTTTCGATGTCTAAATCTATTTCAATCTTCTTTTTATTAAATTTATTAGGACATTCATTTGCATAATGTGAAGCCCCAAATCCCGGGGTGTCCGTTGACAACCCATCAACCCACGGAAAACCTGTGTGTCTCATATCATGAGACCCTTACATGAGTAAAAATGGCCACTTGGGCCCATACATCAATACTCACCAAAAATTTAACCAACTATGTTACAATAGTTCAAGAGTTAATTACACCACTGTTAATACAAACATATATTAAAATTTAGAATTCTAATACATGTTTTACAAAATAATCAATCAAAGCCACATATTGGCTTTCTTCTCACAAGCAGCCTCTAATGAGCACCGTCTTCCCGAACAGTCCTTGTAACGGAAATAATGTTCCCTAGATAGGGTGAGCAATGCCAGTAGTAGAATTATCCTACATTGGTTACTCCCCACCTAAGTGCACATGTAATGGCAACCAAACACACTCAAGAAAATACGTGATCCTACTTGAATGTCTACATGATATGGATGAGAATGCGACTCACCCTTTCCTACTTCTCGAGCCCTCATTGACTCCCTCACGCATGCTTAATCCAAATGTGAGAAAACATCGCTTTTCAAACAAAAGGTTTTCGTTTCCGAAAACATACTAATGAGTTTCTGTGAAAATCTATCGGACAACCTCCGAGGTGAATTTGTTGGATAACTCTCCGAAATAATTCATGGGCTCCTCTGACATGAATTGTTAGACAATCTCCCAACCCAATTCTCCGGAAAATCTTCCATTGAAATTCCTTTCACAACCATTTTCCTTTTTATTTTCTTTCATGTCATGCACTTACACCTATCGTTCTGTGGTGCCCTGCATATAACGACATATTTCCAAACAATTCATGTTAATATATAAATCATGCATATACTAACATAAATTAACTCACAACATCATGTTTTTAAATCTCTAGCAATAACATCAAACTTAGCTCAATATGGCTAATCAACAATCCAATTTAATTCCAATAGGCTCTCACACAATTATATTTTATATAATTCAAACACTCATGTTAACACACTAAATTTTCATGCATTAACAATTTCTTTCCATACACACTCCAAGCCATTCATCTTAAGCAAGATTTTTCTTACAACACACATGGATCATTTTTGGTCCAACAAGCAACCTGGGATTGTTTTAATAAATCCCACATCCTTCATAGCAATAGTCTGTGCGGGGCGTTCTCTCAATTAGCATCGGTTCCACTTCAGGAACTCGAAAATCCATGGTTATTTCTGGCCAAACAACACCCAAACCATAATTTAATGCATAAATTATAATACAAGCCACACAAACAGTCCGTGGACTATCCAAAACGTGTCCCAAATTTTCGGCAATTCAGTCCCAAGTTTCGGGATTGATCAAACGGCCCCTCACGGCCTCATATAATCCAAAGCATTAACAAAGCTCTTAAAAAGGGATTAGATCAAGTAGGAGAAAACCCCTACTCTTGGAGTTGTCGAAACTCCACAAAACTGGTGCCCACGCGTAGCCCTTGCAGTGTAGATCAACTTTGCTTCTTGGCCCGATGAGAACCAATGGTCCGATCACTGGGAATTCTATAAAGAAGTTGGAGCTTCTCTCTTTAGAATTTGATTTCTCCCTTCACATCGCATAATTTCACCATGTGACGCCCCAAACCTCGGGGTCCGCTGACCAATTCACAACCTCCGCTGAAAACACTCGTAACATCGGGTGACCCGACATTTCACTAAAACCCAAAGGCAGAACCCATTTGTACTAGAGCTCTACCCAAATACAACACCCGTATAAAATCATTCCAAACAATCCAATATAACAAGCCATGATTAAACGGCCACTCAGGTTCATCACAATATCTATATCCAACTATATCCAACAGCTTCAAGAGTTCAAATTTTACTTTATACAACACATTTATTAAAATTAGAGAATTCTAATACATGTCATATATCATAACCTGTCACAATCCTGGGCTTTCTTCTAAAGCTCGGGCCTCAGGATGAGCCGCTCTCCCGCCCTTGTACTGTAAATAATATCCTCGATTGCAGAGCTAATGCTCGCAGTGGAATCACCCTAAGTGGTCTACTCTCCACCTAAGTGCAATGCAATGCTCCAATAAACACACATTCAAGAAATGCATTGATCCTACTTGAATGTCTAACTATCATCCGCACTGAGTCCCTCACAGACTTCCCCACACTCGCCTGCTTCCTCGTATGAGAATTCATTATGTTTATTTGTTTGTGGACAACCCTCCGATGTATATATATCAATTGACCGCCTCCGACGATTGATATTATTTAGGACTAACTGATGTATATCAATCAAGCCGCCTCCGACGATTGATATTTATTTTTCGTATGGACTACCCGATAATTATCATTTTAATAACCCTCCGAATCATTTTCTAGACTCATCTCATGCACTCACTCCTACTGGCCCTAGATGTCCTGTGCTGCATATGGAATGCATGGTGCCAATTCCATTACAGCCTATAACACATGCAAATATATAAACATGCATATATTCACATAAAAATTAAATCACACAATCATGTTATGTAATTTCGCATTTCATCACATCAAAATTAGCTCATGTGGGCTAATAATCAAACACGAGCAATTCTACTTGAATTACTCGACCAAACACATTAATTCACAAAATTTATTTTGTGAACACTATTCTCGGGAATAGTGAAACCCTCGGTTACTATTCTCGAAAAATCACCAATCATAGGTTCACTTAGTGAACCCGGGTTTCACGGCCATTTCCGCCCTCATTCCAATCAAGACATGATTTATCACATAATTGAACAACCAATGACCTAAATCAGCCCCTCACGAATTACGGACTGCACAAATTGGTTTTAATAAATTCAAACAATTCGGTCCCAAGTTTTGGGACCGATCAAACGGCCATTCAAGGCCTCAAACCAACCGAAACATTGTAAAGTACTTAAATGAAGTGTAAAACCCAAGTGGTGAGAATCTCACCTCCTGAGTTCGATAAACTCCTAAATCCGTACTCCACGCCGGCCCTCTCCGCTGTGAGAGTAGCTTTCTTCTTGTCCCGAAGATCGCCAACGGCCGGATTATCGATATTTGCAGGTAAGTCTAACCTTCTCACTCTAAAACCTCCATTTCCATCCTCTGCATCTCCTCCCTCTCCAATTCACGTTTTTCTCTTTTGATTTTTGAAGAAGACAAGCACTATTCCTCTTTTTTGTCTTTTTCTAACTTAACAATTCCAAAAATGACATTTATGTCCTTCTTTTCCCGCTTACATTTCCTAAGACTATCTTCTACGGCCCATTTTCATACTTTCTACTCATGCCACTTATGGCACATGAGTACGTGTTATATGTGACTTCGTCGTCTGAATCGTTTTACTAAGACCCAAACGCGACATGCCTTAAAAACATGCCAACTCCGACTGCCGACTCGACGAAATCTCGACGTGCTAGCTAGGCCTTGCGACGATTCCAAATCTGAAACTGCTTCATCATCCGAGATCCAAAAGAATAAATTTTATATTTTTAACCGAAATTACAATTTCAGAATCGAAATTACGATTTTGCCCTTTTCCGTAAATCGAATTTCTGGCCTACAAGCCAAAAAATTAAGAGAATTATTCTTTCTCTTTCCATTTGGTTTCCTTGTCCTCTAAGTACATGTCCACCTCTGCCATTGGTTGATGTGATTGTCCTTATCCACTTTATCCACCAACCTCGATTTTCCTCCAATTAGAGATGCCACATGTCCACATGGGCCCCACACTTGAGCCTGTTGACTCCATTCGGCATTCCGACATGTGGCACAATAATCGCGGAACCACTCAAATGTACTGCGTCCCGCACTACGCTCGTTGCCTTGAAAAAAGTGCAAATTTTGACTGTCTCGGAATTTGACGAAATTTGACGTGGTAGCTAGATTTCGCGAGACAATTCCAACGGTGAAGTTCTGCTTACATCCGAGATCTAAAAAAATTCTGATTTTGACCGAAATTACCATTTTACCATTTTTCAGAAAATTAGGATTTTCTGTTTCACATTCTCTCCCTCTTAAAAGAATTTCGTCCTGAAATTCCACGTACATATGCATCTAACCACGTGCATATGTAACCCTACACAATCCCTGCTTGGTGTGCAAACGCTGACCTTCCCAAGATCACAATCACTAACAACCTAATGGGCCGTCACCCTAATCCATGTCATGAATGACATCCATATATTGAGCCCTTGTCGGCTCACCAACACCCGACACAACTCGCCAATGGGTAACTAATCCCGAGTCATTCCCGACTCCTATCACCCAACTCTAGGTTTAAGTAATAACTAGGATCGTGTGTCTTCTTTGGGCAACAGAACTTTTATATCTGAGCTGGCCCTTACACTCCATACAGAATTTTTGATATATCTCCGCTGGTCTCTTACACTCCATTAATGTGAATCTCCGATATCTCCACCTGCCCTTACACCCAATACAGGTTCGATATCTCCATGGGTCTCTTACTCCCACACAGGATCTTTCGGATATTACCACGGGTCTCCTTCACCCAATTTCCAGGCTTTTCACCTGAGGGGATTAACGACCTCCTTCTTGCTTCGCCCAACACACATTAATTATTTCTCATTTCCTGATTTGAACTATGAGTCTTCATTGGCCGTAGTCCCAAAGACAAGCTCAACCCACACTCACCCAGAGTGGTGAATGACCATACCATGCACCCACACCCGACTCGACGCGATGTCACCATGCACCTAAATGTAATGATGCCATGCTATGACACCTCAATCCTAGGGATCCACCATGAGCAGAAACTCTAAGATCTTTGACTTACAATCCCGACCTATTAGGTTAACTCTCACCTAAGGTTCTAGGGAAGAACATCCATACAACGGCTCTTCTAGAGGCCTCGACCTCCAAGTCGCACTCATACATGCCGCGAACAATGAACGAATATGATACATCCATTCTAAACACTACCTAGTCACTCATGCAAGAGTAGAAACGTACCTTACATATCCGGGTCGCTCTAGATGATCACCTTTAAGAACGATACAACAGGCCCCGGGTCCTCGAAGGTCCTAGCCCGTGAGCTCGCATTCGACCTTTACCCACACTCCGCCCTTTCGCTCCATCTGTTACCGGGCTGTGCCAGATAGCACCTCAGGATCTAAATCGATTCCTCTGACCCATACTAGGGTGTGGAGGAATGAACTGTATCCTCTCCTGTCTTACAGCTAATTGGGACTATGCTGTCCCAAAATCTTGGGATCCCTATCTCTGGGGGCAATCCCGTCTCATATGTCCAGGTTGTCGGCAGAAATAACATATCATCCGTCATTCCGTCGACCAAATGCCCTATCTCGGGTCTCTCGAATTCGATAACCTCGACTGCTCCTCGAATCCTTGTGAAGAAGAAGCCTTCTACCTCTTTCCTGAACTAGAAGAAGACCGACTCTCCTTCCTCTTGCCACTAACACTCGCATCCCGAGTGCTTCATGCATCCTCCATCTCTTTATGGTCATATAAACCTAACCATGAGTCCAAGGTCTCAGAGGCTAAGTCCTGGCTTCGCCCGAATGGACAATTTCAGTCCATTCTCAAACCTCCTGACCTTGGCCAGGTCCGTGGCTACATAATTTTTAGCAAAGCGAGCTAACTTCGTGAACTTAGCCACATACTTAATCATTAAATCATGACCCCGTCTCAACCGTAGGAACCTTGAGCCTTCACATAGCCCTATAGCTGGCCTAAAAATACTTTGCCCATGAATAGCTCATGGAACTCGCCCATGCCATTGGGCTCTCTAGGTCCCTAGAGGGTCTTCGGCCCCGGGGCCCACCACACACTCGGTCTCGCCCCTTTAGCTAGAATGTAGCTAGTCTGATCCTGGTTGTATCGGAGGTAATCTCCATCGCCTCCAATATTTCTCAACTTGCATAAACCAATGGTCTACCACCATCGGATCTCCTCTCCCTGTGAATATCGGAGGATGATGTGCCCTAAACCTTTGGAGGTTACTCGGACCTCCCTGGCTACCAACTACACTAGCCTGTGCAATGGCAGCAGCCGCAATCCCTACAGTCTTAACAAAGGCTTGCTAGTAAAATACTGGTGGTGCTTGGCTAGCACCTTGTGGACGATCTCTACGTCCTCTCCCGCGACTAGCCATCTACACATGCCAAATGGCAAGTTAAGTTTTAGCCTTTTAATTGTTTTAGCCTCTTTCATCAAATATGCTTGATGACACCATTCACTTAATTTTTCCTTTAAAAAGGAAATCCTTCTTCCTAAAGTGTTTGAGTTTACAAAGGGATATTCTAATGAGTGCAGACCCCCATGGATCTGGTATTTTTGAGTAGAACATATTTAGATACATTGTATTTGTTCCAATCTTTCCATATATATGGTAATAGTAATCCTGAAAGATGCAAATATATTTGTCTAAAAGACATATATTATATAATTCTAGCTTTAATAAAGCATGAACATATTTTTCGGCATATTGGGGGTGAATCTCTAACTATATATCATTCACCAAGGAATTCAACTCATTAGATGAATAAATTTTTTGCGATAACGCCTGTAATGTCATTTTCACCTCTAAAGCTTGAGCTTTGTATCAGTACCAAGTTTTGCTAGAATTGTAAGGTTGATTTAATCATTGCCATTCCAATGTATCTTTTTGCATCATCATTAGTCATTCGATTGACTACGATGGCTAATCTTATAGAGGTTTCCCATCTATCCAAGGTAGATGATATAATAGAGTTACAATCTAGATCTAGATATATACCAAAAGGATTTATTCCTTTGGCCTTAATTTATCCATTGGTGAATCATTTTCTATAGCTCCAAAAACAGAAGCAGTTCCTCTAGCAGTTGGAGTTCTAGAATGTCTAGGTCTAAATCTTGTAGCATTTCTGAGATTCAGAATATCTAGTGCAAGGTTGTTTCAACAGGGGTGTTAACAACTTCTACCATAGGATTTTCTTCCATCTTTAAATTATACTTAGGTATATTTAATCTTTCTAAAGTTTGACTTAGTATTTCTATTTCAGACTCGGATGTAGTTTCTAATTCCATTTAATCATCACCTTCAAACCAATACTCTTGATTCGAGTAATAATTATCTAGAGGATATTGTTCATAATCTTCAAAATTATCAAAAGCATATATAATCTCGTTACAGTAGAGTGGTATTCTAAATATATAAGGTATCAAATCAAGACTTTCTATTCATATTATATAGCTATAATAATCTATAATTATAATATGAATTATATTTCTAATTAATATAACAAATAATATTATCATCTTTTCTTAAAAATCTTTTGAATGTCTTCTTTTGAGAATCCTTTTCCTTGATCAAACATAAAGCTTCTAATAGTCGATGGTTCCATTAATCCTGTTACTTTTTTATCTAAATCATTTAGTATATGTAATTCTTTAATTAGGGTTCCGTAGTATTTTATTGTGTCTTGAATTATTTTAGACTCTTTATTAATTCATTATTACTTATGGTACCATGGGTAGAGCTGCTTCAGTTCAATCTTCATCTTCATCATTATGATCATATACTAAAATGATCACCATATTATGTGTATTTGGAAGCTAATTTAGTCATTAATCTATCTATTATTGATCTATCAATTGCAACTAATCTTATTTGATGATAGATTGCTTCAGTCATAATTCTACATGACATGAGTGTATTTAATCTTTCTTGCTTTACTTCTAGACTTTGTTCTAATGAGCTTAATGTATGTTTCATAGAATCTATATGGTTTGAAAGATGTTTACACTGCAAACAATTTGGATATGGTTCTTCCATTTTTTAATCAATATATTTTTTAATAATTTAATTACTTAAGTAAAATTTTCATATTTATATTTATCTTTCTTCATGTGATTCAAGTGATTATTTAAAATCTAAGTATTAATATATACATTATATTTATAAAATAACTTTAATATATGCCTTTGTACTTATTTGATCAAATTTAAAATGATTTTAAATAATTTATAATATCGATATTTATCAAAAATTAAAAATTTTAAAATAATTATTAAAATCATTTTAATGATTTTAAATAATTTATAATATCGATATTTATGTAAAAATATCCATTGATATTTTACCAATATTTTGGATATATCTGTCAAAATCTGAGTACCGATACATATGAGTTTATTGACATTTTGATTCTTGACTATTGATTGAGTTTAAAATAATAAGCGCCGCATGCGTAGAACACAAGCCCAAATGTCAGGCTTAAGAGGAGATTAAGTAGCAGGCCCAATACAATGGCTCGACCCTTAATGATATCCCCCAAACATAGGCCCAAAATGAGAGCCCAATTTACTCCTTCTCGTATATCGTAATGTAATCAAATTTCAAAGGGCCTATGTTAAAGAGCAACTTCCCTAATTAAATCTCTACCACCAGTGGAAGTAAGATTGTGACGCCCAAAATCGGGGTCTGCCGACAACCCAATAACTCGCGGAATACCGTGGAATGCGTCGGGTAACCCGACACTACCACGTAAAATCTGGCAGTAGTCTCCTTTGTACGGGGAGTTTCACCTAAGAACCATCTATCCCAACATTAACATCAAGATATATACATGGAGTAAAACGTCCACTGGGCCCATACTACAATACTATCAATATACACTAACTATATACCATAGTTTCAAGAGTTAATAATTTACTCTTATATATATTAAAAAGTTTAAAACATTCTTAATACATGTATCCAACTAAAAACCCAAAGCCACAACCCGACTTCTTCAAAATCGCCTCTAGGATGAGCCGCTCCCCGTACGCTCCCGTGACCAAATATATTCCTCGACGTGAGCTATCGCCCAAAGAAATGAATAACCCTAAACGGCTACTCCTCACCCAAGTGCATATGCAATGATCCTATGTAAACACACATTCAAGCAAATTTTGATCCTACTTGAATGTCTAAATGCCCATTCCCATGTCTCGAGTCCTCACCGACTCCCTCACACTTGCCTAAGCCATGTATGAGAAAAACATCGTTTTCAAAACAAAACTTGTTGTTTTTGAAAATACACTACCGAAGTGTCGGTAAAAATATGGACTACCCTCCGAGGCTTAATGTGAGAACCTTCCAAACAATACATGGACTCCTCCGACGTGTAATTGTAGGACCATCTCCCAACACCATTCTATGGAAAATCATCCTATGAAATTTCTTTCGCAACCATATTCGTTTTCCAGAAAATTCATGTCATGCACACACACCTAATTTCTTGGTTTTCCCGGTGCATATGAAATGCAGTATGCCATTTCAACACAATTTATATAACATATGCAAATATATCATTATGCATATATTTACATAATTTAAATAACACAAAGCATGTTATGTGAATTCTCAATCCATTACGCCAAAAATTAGCTCAAATGGGCTAATTAACAAATACGAGCAATTCGATTTATATTACTCAACTAAACACATTTTGTCACAAAATTATTTCGTGAACACTATTCACGTGAACAGTGAAACCCTCGGGTTACTGTTCACGACCACTTATCTAACATCGGTTCCACTTAGTGAACCCGAATTTCATAGCCATTTCCGGCCTTATACACACCACAATACAATTTATAGCACAAATTATACCATGAACAACCCAAACAGTCCGTGGACAGTCAGGGACTGTCCAAATGGTTTCTAAAACTTCCACACTTAGGTTCTAAGATTTGGGACCGATCAAACGACCATTCAAGGCCTCAAACCAACCGAAACATCACAAAGCACTTAGATGCGTAGAGCAAGTAGGATAAAACCCCTACCTCACGGAGTTTGTCAAAAACTCCTGAAACCGGTGCCCACGCGTGGTCCTCGATGCGTAGAACAGCTTTCTTTCTTACTCAAAAGAAATCCAACGGTCGGATTAGCTAGAAATCTAGAGAGAAGTGGCTTACTCTCTCTCTAAAAACCAAAAATCCATAGCCACTGCATCTCCCCTGCTCCTACACGTTTTGGTCTCTTGTTTTGAAGAAGAAGAAGACCACTATTGGTTATCTTGTCTTTACTATCATTAACAATTACTAAAATGACATCTATGTACCTTCTTTTAGATTTTTGACATGTGGCATGATCTTGGCCACCCGTTCCCATCATTTCTCTACTCATGAAACTTATGTCACATGAGTACATGTTATATGTGACTTTTGTCACATCAAATATTGTTTTACGACACTCGATACTCGGTGTCTCGAAAAACGTGCAAATCCCGACTGTCTCGAAATTCGACAAAATTCGTCATGTTAGCTAGATTTCATGAGATGATTCAAATGGTGAAATCCATTTCATCATCCGAGATCTAGAAAAATTTCAGATTTTTACCGAAATTACAATTTTTCCATTTTTCCCAAAATTGGAATTTTCTCGGGTCTTACAAAGATATTTTCTAATTATTGCTCATCAATTATCCCTTACTAATTGGTTAACGATAAGGAAATAAAATCCATCACATCAGAATGTTCAAGATCATCATCCAATCTATATTATGATCATCCATTATAAATACCAGGCCACCCATCGGTGAAAGATACGCACAAAAATTCATTCCCTAAGCGGTTGATCCTCTATTCCACCGGAAAGAACTGACTTAGGCATCGGAGAGGCAACGAGCGATCCCCGCCAGTCCTTTATGTTTCTTATTTATGCATAGGAGCCCGACATCGAGAGAGTCAATGACCACCTACCTACCTCAGATTCTATCCCGGGTGTCCTGGCTGACCACCACACCCTCGTTGAGACCAGGTGTCTCATACCATGAGACCAATCCACAGAGTAAAATGGTCACGCCGAGCCCATACATCCATACTGACGTAAAATAATCAACTATATTTTTATAGTTTCCATGCCTGTTTTACAAATATTTTTATACATGTTTACAAAAATATTTTCTCAAAGCCACATTTCGGCTTTCTTCTCAAAAGCGGCCTCTAGTGAGTGCCGTCTCCCTGGATACTCCCTGTACCTGAAAGGGGGGTCCCACGACGGGGTGAGCAAAGCCCAGTAGTGATAATCTCCTACGAGGGTTACTCCCCACCTAAAATGCATATGCAATGGCATATATAAACAATCAATCACATTCCATACAATTATTCACTATTATATGAAATGTCTATATCATGCATGAGATGCGACCCCTCATGCTCACGACTGAAACCTAATCACCCCCACACTGAATGCCAAGTGTGAATAAAAAACCGCCATCGCTTGTTTAACACCATGAGAAAACCATTGGAAAACCTGTGACGCCCCAAAACCGGGGTGTCCGTTGACCACCGTCAACCCACGGAAAATCTGTGTGTCTCATATCATGAGACCTATACATGCATAACACGGCCCAATAGGGCCCACACATCCATACAACAAAATGCATATTTTATACAAAAAGGGAGTTTGTTTACAATTGTATTTAATTACAATTTACACAAAAATTGGATCGTCTTTCCAGAATTTACAAAATACAGAAATAAGGCCAACTTGGCCATTTTTTCGCTTCTATTGTCTCAAATGCGTCCTATCACCGGGTGCACCTCCAGTACCTGAAATAAATATATTCCCTCAACAGGGTGAGCTATTGCCTAGTAGTGGAATTACCCTAAATGGGTTTGTGGCGAACCCCCGATTCCGAATCAACCCGGTTGGCGGATCCAAACCGAAACCCCGAGGACGCCCATTTAATTCTTTTATTTTACATTTTATTAAGTTTTTATTTTCAAAAGTGTCGCGACCCGAATCCCCGGCTCGACCCGAAGGGCGAGTCTGAATCGGAGCCCGGTTTATTCCGACATTTTCATTTATCTTATCAAAACATTTATTTATGTCATTTCGTTTTAAGGTTTTCAATTATGCGGAAGCATTTTCAAATGGGAGGCCCATAAACATTTACATTTCACAAAATGCAATTACAATGAAGGCATTCTATGCCTTTTAAAATGATATACAAACAAAACATTAATTCAGTTCAACTATTTTGTTTACAAACTATCCTAATGCTTAAAAGGAAATGATATGCATATGGCGGTATATACTTATACGCCGCAACTGGGTCTATGACTCGTGCTTCACGACCTTGTCTCTCCTTCCTCTCGTCTACTCAACCTACAAGATAGATAAAACTACACGCTAAGCATTTTCATGCTTAGTGGTTCTATACTCTATCTGGGCCCGCTTAACTTGACATGCATTTAACATTAAACCATGCCTATTATATCAGCATATACTCATGCTCTTCATTTTCGTATGCTTTCATTTTACAATCATTTATTATATCACAACATGCATTTTCAATGCAACAATTCAATTCACAATTCAATTTATGAGATTTAAGCGTATACATAAAATTGCATTTACACTCATCAATGTTGGTTATTTCAATTTGACTATTCAATTCACATTTCTGACGGATTCCGTTTGATGAATCCCGTCCTTATTATCATTCGGTAATGTGCTTACACATTTAACAATTCGGTCTCCCATCATGACGGATGTCGTTTGGTGCACCCCGACATGTGGTATCACTTAAATGCTATACGCCATCATGACGGATGTCGATTGGTGCATCCCGCCAAGTGGGACATTTCTTCAATGCCATACGCCATCATGACGGATGCCGATTAGTGCATCCTGCCAAGTGGGACATTGGACAATTTCGGGGTGCTTTCATGACGGATGCCAATTGGTGCAACCCGTCAGGCGGTTCATTTTGTATATCATTCAATTCAAGATGTTAGGAATTGACCGATTTGTTTACAATTCGATTTATCATTCACATTCATTTGGTTTTCAAATACCACATTTGTTCCATATTCACTTTCTCAGACAGTTTCCTTTTCAAGGATATACTCAATCATTGTACTCATTTCATATACTCATTCACATACTCATTCATATACTCATTCATGTACTTATTTCATATACTCCTTCACATACTCATTCATATACTCCTTCACATACTCATTCATATACTCATTCATGTACTTATTTCATATACTTATTCACATACTCATTCATGTACTTATTTCATATTTACTTGGTAAACTACTAAAATACTTGAAATAAGAATAGAGTTAGAGAACAAACATGCAAAAACTTGAAACAAGGAATAGAAGTCGGTAGAACAAACCCAAAAATATTTTCACTTTGATTCCAATCCCTTGACCAATCACTCGCTTTTCGCTGTCACCCTATTCCAAACCATTGTTATCAATATTATTCATGCGTACTAGTATTTTTGGTTAGGATTGATTTTCGGAGTTTAATATGAGTTCCAAGCCAACAAGCTATATATAGATGGATTCCGACTCCAATGGAATTTCCATAGAGTCTAAGAACACTAAAAACGGTTCTGGATTCAAGGAGTTATGACCTTCTCGAAGTCGAGGTCACTTAGTCACACCCAATGAAATGACCGACTGCCGACTTAACCTTGGTAAACTCGGTCCGACACCTTGGTCTGACATATTCCTATCCTCCTCAGCATATGAATGAATTCTGACCCAATGGGCTTTCCATAGAGCTCCAAGAACACCCAAACGGAGTTCGATCTAAGGAGTTATGACCTTCCAAGTCGAGGTCATACGAGTCATACCCCGTACCGAAGCCGACCGACCGAGCTGAATTGATCTTAGTAGACTCGGTTTGACAACTCGGTCTGACATTTTCTATCCTCCTTAGTCATATGAATGTATTCTTTGACTCCAACGGGCTTCCATAGAAGTCAAGAACAATCTAAAATGGAGTTCCTGACGAAGGAGTTATGACCTTCCGGGCCGGAGGTCATATGTAGTCAACTCCTGCACGTATCGACTGGTCGGTCTCACGACCCTACGTAATGAGGTCTGCCGACCACCGAATGAGGTCCGACCCTCCGCCGACCTGAGGTATGCTGACCTCTACAGGATGAGGTCTAATCGACCGCAGGATGAGGTCCGCCCACTTCCTCGACCGCCGCATGAGGTCCGTCGACCCTTACCAGGATGAGGTCCTCGACCTTGGCTGCATGGGAGGTCCGGCCGACCTTGTAGGATGAGGTTTGGCCGACCGCTGCATGAGGTCTCGTCGACCCTTGCCGCATGAGGTCCGTCGACCACGCATGAGGTGTACTCGACCTCCGCTACGAATTCAATAAAAGGACCATAACTTGGTCTACAGAGGTCCGAATTGAGAAATTCAAAAGCCTAACATCAAGTTCATTGATGAGGCTACAATTTCCTAGAAGGACTCACTACCAAATTCCCTTCACTTCGTACCCAAAAATCAGCTCTAAGGTTTGGCTAATGCGCACTACCACAATGTGGCAGCTTCCCATGGTTTAAAATACAACCAGACATTCCCTTAAGGCAAGATAACCACCACACAACCCTTAGAGTAGAAAATAACCACAGTAGGAGAAGACCTACCTCTTGGAGTTTGTCGAAACTCCCCGATTCCGGTCTCTACTTGCAGCTCTACGAGGAAGGACTTTCCCTCTTGCTTCGCCGGAGACCTATGGTCCGATCGTCAGAAAATCTAGAGAAAAGGTAGAGCCTCTCTCTCTAACTCTCCCTTTTCTCTATTTTTCCTTTTCTTTTGGATCACCCTTAATCATACTTTAAAAAGGAGGAAGCTTCCTCCCTCTTTCCTACATGCCACATGTCGTTTCCTTGATTTTTTTCTTCTTTTTCTTTATTTCTTAATATATTTAGGTCCCTCCATTTCTCTATTATTCTTCATTTAAGTCTCCTATTATTTTCCCCTTACTCATTTATTTTTCCTAATTTCACTTAGACATATAAACTTATTTCTATAATTGACCTCAGTCCCTACAATTTCCATATTTTCTCTCTTTTTTCTACTTGAGTTTATTTCCGCATTCAATAATCATTGACCAATATTCATCAATAATCTTTAAAAGTACCCAAGTCAGCTCAACTTATACCCAGAATATATAATAAAATTATTATAAAAATTTAGGTATTTTGGGGTGTTACGGGGTTGTCTCCCACCTAACTTCCTCATGCAATGGCACACCAACATTCAACACATGTTATACAACCCATGTTAATATACTAAGTATGCATATATTAACAAACTTACATGTTATTAAATTATAACAATAACATAAAATTAGCTCACATGGGCTAATATACAATCCGACCATTCATCTTGGAACTGTCCACAAAATCACAATCAGCATGTTATTCACTCATGGAAGCAACACAACATCACACAAGCCACATGACAGTCCGTGGATTGTCCAAAACCACACTAGGGATTTCTTCACTCAGTCCAAATCTTTTGGAACCGAAACCATGGCCATCCAGGCCTTAACAAATCCCCACTCCATTAAAAATAACCCTTTAGGACAAGGAGTAAAACAAGTAGGAGAAAAACCCCTACCTTTCCGGAGTTTGCCGAAACTCCCCAAAACTGGTACCCACGCATAGTCCTTGTCGTGGGGAGCAACTTTGCTTCTTGCCTCGCCGGAAACCGACGGTCTGATCGCCGGGAATCCTAGAGAGAAGGTAGAGCTTCTCTCTCTAAAATCCCTCTCTTTTCTCTCTCTTTCTTTTTTGGTCTCTCTCCCTCCTCCTTTCCCCCTCCCAAACCAGATTGGCAGGTCAAGAGCAGAAAAGTCTTCTCCATGCCACTTGTCACTCACCTATTTGTTCATGGGATTACACCTTATCCCTTATCCATCTACTATTGGATTTCCCTCAAATGGCATCATGCCATGTGTCCACATAGGCCCCAAACTTGGGCTCATGTTTGACTTGCCCATAGCTTGACACGCGGCGCCTCTTAAGCCACTCATAAGGTGCCAAGTGTCTCGCACTACTTCCGTTGCCTCGAAAAACATGAAATTCCGACTATCTCGGAATCCGACGAAATTCGACATGGTATCTAGATTTCGCGAGACGATTCCAACGGCGAAGTCCATTTCGTCATCCAAGATCTAGAAAAATTCTGGATTTTGACTGAATTACCATTTTACCCTTTTTAGAAAATTAGAATTTTCTCGGGGTCTCACATTCTCCCCCCCTTAAAAGAATTTCGTCTCGAAATTCCACACACATACGCATCCAACCACGTGCATATGTAACCCTACACAATCCTTGCTTGGTGTGTAAACGATGACCTTTCCAAGGTTACAATCATTGACAATCCAATGGACCGTCAACCTAATCCATGTCATGAATGACATCCATATACCGAGCTCTTGCAGGTTCATCATTATCCCAATGAAATTTCAAACGGGTATCCACCGAGTCACTCCCCCGACCCTCATCAATTAATCCTAAGTCCACGCGGATAACCACGATCGCGGTGTTTTCATCTCAGTTTCTCCGACTTATCACTCAACTCTGGTCCGGGTGATAACCATAAAATTGCGGTGTTTTCATCTCGAGCAACAAAACTTTTCGGCCTACACTTCGAGCCTCTTACATCCACACAGAAATTTCGGATATCTCCACGGGTCTCTTACACCCACACAGAAATTTCGGGATAGCTCCCCGGGTCTCTTACACCCACATAAAAATTTGGGATATCTCCCCGGGTCTCTTACACCCAATACGTAAATTTCTTGATCTCTTCACTGCCCTTACACCCACACGTAAATTCTGGGATAGATCCCCAATCTCTTACACCCACACGTAAATTTTAGATTTCCACGTGGTCTCTTACACCCACATAGAAATTTGATATCTCCCGGTCTCTTACACCTAATACGTGACCTTTCGGATACTATCATGTTTCCTTCACCCTAACTCCGTGCTTCTCACCTTAGGGATTAACGACCCTTCTTGCTTCGCTTCAACACAAATTAGTTTGATTTTCATTTCCATTCAACTATGAGTTTCCATTGGACGTACTCCCAAAGAAAAACCTAGCCCACACTCACCAAGAGTGGTGAATGACCATATCGTGCACCCACACCCGACTCGACGCGATGTCACCGTGCACATGAAAGCAATAATGCCATACTATGACACCCCAATCCCGGGGTCCACCATGAGCAGAATCTCGGAGATCTCTAACTCACAATCCCGACCTATCAAGTCAACTCTCACCCCACATCATAGGGAAGAACATCCACACCTGGCTTCTTTAAAGGCCTCAACCTCTAAGCCCAAACCTATCACACAAGATGCATTAGAAAACAATTGTATATATAAACGTATTCTCGCAAGGTCCAACATTCGCATGCCCCAGCCTCCAAAGACTACGAGACCTCCGCCTCCTAGGAAAATTTCCCCCATCCATATGCCCAAGTCGACGTAAATAACATATCGTCTCGCCCTCGCCCGACCAGTTGATGAGCCAAAAGTCATCCTTTTAGCTTCATTTTTCTCGTTTGATTTTCAAGCAAATTGAATAATTAATATACGTAATTATTAAGAAACTCACTAATTTGTCATTATGTGAAGGAAGCAAGAAAGAAGAAAAAAAGAAAATGCGTAAATAAGTGGATAAAATTGGGTACGAATGGGCGTAGAAGAAATGAAAGCAATTGGCCGAAAGCCATTGATGCGCTTGTGGGTTCGCACAAATTCCGCTTCTAAAGTCGCGACATCAAGAAGATTGAAGAGAAGTTGATGCAGGTCGTGACATGGAACACAGTCTAGGCAGCTGAAGAAGGAGCATAAATTAAAAGAGTGATGTCGCGATAGAAACTATTATGTCGCGACATCATCACGTTCATTAAGCAACCTACAAGAAGATAAGGTCATGTCGCGACAAGAAGATCATGTCACATTACCTCAAGAACAACCGTTGTTACAAAAGTAAGACTTAATAAGTCGACACGCGAGGAGATCAAACTAAGGCTTCGAAACTATGAGGTTGATGTCACGACATCAGGGGACACCCGTTCAAGGAAACAATACCATTAAGTGATGTCGCGACAAGAAAACTGAGGTCGCGACATCATGACAACCAGTGGAAGGGTGCAGGAGACTTGAGCCCATGTCGCCATAACATCCTGATGTCGCGACATCAGGAACAACCATTGAAGACCGCAGCGACTAGAATGGATGTCAGCGATAGCGCCGCGATGTCGCCGACATCACAATCGACCAACTCAAACCCGCAAGGGCATGGGTGATCGGGTGTCGTGGATTAACCAACGCACTCAGCCATAGGAAGCGTAACTTTAAGTCGATGTCGCGATATGAGCTCTGATGTCGCGACAAGAAAAACTGGTGGGTCAATCGAGCACTCGGGCCTCGCCACTCCGAAATCCACAGGTTATATTGGGATTAGGGCCAAGGCGGAAAACCCTATAAATACAGCGGTACCAATTAGAAAGCAAGTCGGAGAGAGAGATACGGGTAGCCTAGGCTTCACTTTTATTTTATTTTCTTTTCTTTTTCTTTTCTTTTCTTTTCTTGCTGCTTTTCTTTATTTTTAGGCAGATGTTTGTCTAGTTTTTTTCGTTTATTATTTTTTTGGTCCCGAGATGTTATCGTTTCTTGAAGGCGAATACAAAATTCAATTTCTTTTCAAAATTACTACACGGAATGCATCAAAAGTTCGGACAATTTACGGGATTTGATTTTTCGGAGTTCAATTAAATTCTTTTGATCGAGAAGGATCTTTGTCTCGTGTGAGTCGGTAATTGAGGAACCCGGCTTCCATTTAGTGAGCGTTGAGTCGAATTGATTTTCTGTAGTAATTTCGCGATCTTGTTCATTTCGGTTTATGAATTTACTTGATTATGGGTTTATTGATTTTGGATGCGAATATCGAGTTTACTATACCCGTTAAGAATTGCATCGTTACTGCACGATTTCAAGGGAGGTCCTGCAGGTGACCACGGGAAGACAATCTGGGAGTAATGTACATTTCTTTGAAGGTATACTAACTGCTAGTAGGGATCCTTGAGCTTTGTGAGTTCACTTAGATAAATCCTCTTCTCACTTGGTCGAAACGAGTTGGGCGACTTATCTATTTAAACAAGCGAGGGATTTCACCTCGGTCGTTCGGATAGTGAGGCCAATCCGTGTTAAGGCGAGATCTAATCAAAGGAAAGGTTGATCTATTATTTTAATTTCGAGGAAAGAGTAATTTGGAAGTTGTATATCCTTGCTTGACCCGATAACTTGGGGAGCTAAGGTCAATACAGTCCATAAAATGGGTGTAGTATTGCGAAAAATACCCGACTTAAGGAAGTTAACTGTAAAAGTAGTTATCTCGTTACGTAATTCGAGAGAATCGGGAGAGAGAGGGCATGCGAGATGGAGCGTGGAGAATCCGAATTTTGCACTACAAATGCCTTAGACCAAGATTTTGAAACTTGAGATAATCAAGAAATTGGTTCGATATGAACTACAGGTGATGATTCACTATAAATTTGTTTCTCTTGATGTGTCTTCCTATGATGAAATGTTCGGTATTCATTTCTTTTTTTGTAGAAATTTATTTTCCTTCCATTTAACTATTTGGAGTCTATTTGAATGTTCT
This sequence comes from Tetrastigma voinierianum, assembly GCA_016808115.1. Lineage (NCBI taxonomy): Eukaryota > Viridiplantae > Streptophyta > Magnoliopsida > Vitales > Vitaceae > Tetrastigma > Tetrastigma voinierianum. The sequence continues at coordinate 36,338 of JAEQBH010008145.1, forward strand.
GATTTCTCTTTTGAACTAGTTGATTTCAGCTTTCATCTTTGGAAACCGATATCAATTTATGGTCCCGAATAGTATTAATTTCGAATGGTACCGGGGTAGTTGTTAGAAAATTCTTGAGATCTCGCAGCGGGATGGATGCGGACAAAGTCCATTTTATTACTTGTCGACCTTTGTGCACTTCAGGAATTTCGACCGAAACGATAAATTAAATTATTTCCTACTCTAAGAGATTTTTGAGTTTATGATGGTATGATGTCAACCAAGTTGATGGCATTGTTACTGGGAGTAAGTTAATAGTCCTTTGGAAATAGTGTCCATAAATTTGTATATGTATTTTGGTCACAACAAATTTTATGGAGTTTCTTTGGGGATTAGACCAAGCAAGTCCCTTTGAGTAGGCTAATGCTATAAAATTTTGTGTATGTGTTTTGGTTCGGTCAACAAGTTTTATGGCGCGTTGTAAACTCGAAACTTAAAGTTTTGCTTGTCCTCAAGCAAAAAGAAAAAAGAAAAGACCTGTTTGTCCTCAAACAAAAGGACATTTTCTGTTTTATTTCGACCTTTTATACGTCTACCTTTCTGATAAGAACTAAAAATGATATCAATGTTAATTCAGGTTTTACAGTTTTAGATGAAAGAATAAAGCATAGTATCATATACTGTCACCAAAATTTTCTTGATAAACTAATGTATTTAAGCAGTTTATTTTAAGATCTTAATACGTATTATTAGTGCGGAGTCAACTTAATCCTTTTCAATTTCGTCTTAGTTTTAGTACATCTTAAGGAGTTTTCAGTAAAAGCTGACATTCAAGTTCCACTTGCTTGTTTTCCTTGATCTCGCTAATGTAGGTACGATTCCAACCTTCAAAATCAATCGGAGTCTTTTGGCTTGCTTACAATGTTAGGCTTGGGTAAAAGGGTAGGATGAATGGATTTTTAGGTTGAGATTACCCAAACTCAAAAACTTCCAGGCGCTATTTCCTCCGCCAAAAAAACTCCCAAACTTATCATTTGGGATTCTACTGTAATTTCCTTAACTTTCAAGTTTGTATGCTCCCAATTCTCTTCGTAATTCAATTTTGAGGAATTTTTCCTTCCTAATCGCCCCCTTAGGAATTAGACACATAATTTGTCTTTTAGGCTTTCTTTTGCTCTTAGCGAACTTTGGGTTAGTGGCTCCCATACCGAATGGTATTAGGGTACTGGTGTTGAGACTTTTAAGAACAATTGTTCAAGAGAGTTAGGCCACAAGACAAAAACTATTCTTAGCTTTCTTTCCTGTTGTATTTTCCTGTCTTCGATCTCTCTTTCTTCACCTTCTCTGTACATCTCTTTTGCTTTCCCTAATCAAACTCCCACGAAACTTCAATATAACTTCCTCTCACTTTTTGAGTTCTTAGGTCATCATAGGTTCTTTACTAGTTTAGTGATAAGGATGGCTTGGGCTTTTCATTAGCTTATTTTGAAGACATGGAGCTCCATCTTGGCGCTCAAATTAGGGACCAGGGAGTGTATGCAAAGCATATACATAGTGGTCAATTTGGAAAAACTCAGCTGTTGATAATAGCTGTATCATTTTTTTCGGTTGTTTTTCAACTAGGATTTCGCCTCCAATCAATAATTAAACAAGTTCTAGATTTATTGGATTACAAATGAATTGAAAATTTTACACAATTAAATTCAAGTTTCAAGTCTTTGTTGACAGGGTGTATTATTTCCTTCAAGACTTTGTTTTATTCCTTTGTCTAATTACATTGGATTTACCCAGTATTTTGTTATATCGAGAATTAACCAATTTTTCTCGATTTTCAACCCATGCGAACTTGAACAAAAGCAGGTACATACTCTTAGTTCAGTTCGTTACATTCATGTTTCTCCATTCTTTTTCGAGATAAATTGAGCGAGAACAACAGAAGAAATGTTATTTGGATTTCTAGCAGGAAAATAAACTGGTGCGAAACCTGATCACACATCATGATCAGCCAATTTGTAAATCAAATTTTATTCAAATATCAAAATTTCGATAAACCACACCAGCGTTCATTCTGACATTTTTACTAAATTCAAGAAAAACTCTATTTGTACTCTAGAATCCTATCTATTCTCCCGGAAATGTTGCATCCCACACTTCAAAATTTTGGTTCACGGACCTTGAGCTCACGATGAGTGATTCGGCCGGTCGGCACAAGATTAGTTCAACAAATTATTTGCTTCCACCTTTCTTTGGAGCTTCTTGGTTGATGGATTCTAACTAATCCATATTCCCCTTCCATCTGGCGCTCTCGGATGAAACCACGTTTATGGAACAAGCGGTGGGAAATGGTTTTGTTCAGAGCTACGCTCATTCCATAAAACGGTGTTTGCACCCTGGGACTCTTCCTTCGCTCTCATTCTCCACTTTCCTTCATTCTTTGCATGCTTGTTTCTAATTCCTTGTTCTCCCATCCTTTTATAGTGAAATTTGTGTCTCTTGGGAGGAACAAAATCAATTATAATTTTCTCTTCAATTTCCTATGGGAAGGAGTAAATGAGATTCTATCGATTTATGTCCCTTTTGTATTCAATCCAGTTTAGGCTTTCACAGGAGGGTTGGAGCGTTTTTGTGAATGCCTTAATTTTCCTCGATTTATGCTCTTTAGAGCGGGAATATTCCGCAGTTGATTAGATCAGATGGATTTCTGTTTTAATATTTTATTACTATTTATTCGCATAAATTGAATGAAACTGGACAACGGGGTTTAATGTTTGACATTGCCTTTTCAAGTTAATACATTAACTAATGGGCAATAAAGTAAAACATTATTTCTTCAGATATCCGCGACTTGACTTTTTATGTTTTGACTGAAAATCTAAGTCTACGACGGGGAATGTTCTTCTATTCTTAAATTTACGTGATGACTAAATTTTTGTCTTTTTGACTTCCTTTCACCACTTTATTATTCTTCACACTCCCACATTTCTTGGTTAACCCTCTCGAGACCGTGTTGTGTCCGGGACAAACGGTCGATCCAATTTTCAGCAATATCTCTCGGTTATTCAATGTCACTCAAAATAAAATGCACAACTTCATTTTACATTTTTATCATGCGAGAAAATTGACAATTTCTATTATTTCTCATATGCAATAGTTAAGCATTCCATACAGAGATAAAAATAATTCCCCAAACTTACAATCATGCTACTTCAACAATAAAATCTAACAATTATTTCAACTCGAATGCAATTAAAATAAAAGGTAGGGAAAGAGTGAGGAACTCCCCTTTTTGTTCCTAGTCGTAATTTCAGCTTTCCTCCGCATCGATTTTAGAGGTTCTTCTTTTCACGGCACGTCTTCATTCTTTCCACGACTACGCCGTTTTTAGCTTTTAGTTGGACTTCCTTTCATTCAACAATGTATCAATGCATCCGGCTTGGCCTCTATGGTGACAATTTGGCCATCACATTCCTTTGCTCTCTTCGACTCTGCCGTTTCTCCTGAAGAGATTCAAATGAGCTAATGTTGTGATAGCCAGATGCTCCCTATCGGCATACATGTTCTCACTTTCCCCATGTTTGGAATTAGTTGGTACCCTTCTTTGTTCGAGAGGAAGTGATGGGGCGGGGAATTTGTTGAAAATAAGCTCTCATCGGCTCCTTAGTGTGTTAACGGTCGTATGGTAGGGGTTAAACCATGTTCTGACCGTAGCTCGTAAAGAGGAGTGGAACAAGCTACTTGGTTGAATAATTTAGCTCCACACACATTTAATTTAATTGAATTTTACTATTCTGGAAATCGCCCCAAGTGTTCGTTTGGGATTTTTCGGTGGATTGACCGGTAATTGGTTACATTGGACCATGGTTATCGATCTTGATTCGAGCTCAAAAATCATTAGCATTGATTGTTGTTCTATTGCTAAATATTTATTATGGATGAATGAATTCCACTTTGTAAATTCTCCATAGTGTGCATGCTCCTTGGTCTTTTCTTTGCACATTCTGGTTTGAAGTACACTTCTAATCCTTTATCTGTCATGGCTGTATGGCATCTTCACGAAATCAAAGTACACTCGGATCGATAGGATTAGCCACAATCAACAAACATTTTCAATATGGTTTGTTAAAGGTCGATATTTCTAAGATGTGCTTGAAAGCGCTATTTTGTTCTTTTTCTTTTAAAAATGTCCAAATTAAATGCATTTCCTTCTTTCATCGAATGGCCAGGTATAAATCATTGATCCCGGCCCAGCGGCGTCTGCCAAAACTTGTTATTAGAACCAGGAAACACATACACAAAATTTTATAGCATTATCACCAGGACTATTATCAATCTGACAAAATCGCCATAAAACTTGTTTGTGACCAAAATATATACAAATTGCTTGTACTATTTCCAAGGTATTAACTTATAGACGCGTTGCCATCGACTTGTTGACATCATACTAATCATAACCAAAAATCTCTTAGAGTAGAACAATTTAATTTGTGGTTTTGGTCGAGAAATTCTGCAAGTGGTCGACAAGTAATAAAATGGACTTAAGTCCCGGATATCGATCACGAGAGATCTCGAATTTTTCATCCCAACTACCACGACTATTCGAAATTAATACTATTTGAATGTAAATTGATCTTGGTTTCAAGCATGAAAAATTTGGGAAATCCAACTTCAAATTTCAAAAAGAGAAATGAACATTCAAAATGGCGAAATACAAAGCAAAATGAAGGAAAATAGAGAATTTCTACAAGAAGAAATGAATGCGAGCAGTTATCATAGGAGACACATCGAGAGCAGTCATAGTGAGCAGATCAATTCCTGTAGTTCATCTTGAATTAATTTCTTGATTATCTCAAGTTTCAAAATAAATCAGAGCATTTTGTGAGTGCGATTTGGATCTCTCCACGCTCCACATTTCGTTATCTTCTTCACGATTCTCTCAAATTAGAGCGAGATAACTACTTTTAAAAAGAACTTCCTTAAGCTGGGTATTTTTCTTTTGCAATACTTCATACCCATTTTATGGACTGTACACCTTAGCTCCCAAGTTATTGGTCAAGCAAGGATATACAACTTCAAATTACTCTTCTCGAAATTAAAATAGATCAACCTTTCCTTGATTAGATCTCGACTAACACGGGATTGGCCTCACTTATAGAATTGAGGTGAGATCTACGCTTGTTTAAATAGATAAGTCAGTTCAACTCGTTCTTGACTTCAAGTGAGAGAGGATTTATCTAAGTGATGAATACAAAGCTCAAAGGATCCTAATAGCCGGGTTAGTATACCTTCAAAGTAACACATTACTCTCAGGATTGTCTTCCTGTGTCACTCGGAAGGTTCTCCTTGAAATAGGAAATATGTGCCCAGTTCTTAACGGGTATAGTAAACTGATATTCGAATCAAAATCAATAAACCCATAATCACGAGGAAATGTCATTCATAAGCGAAATGAACAAGATCTTTGCAAATTACTACGGGAAAAGAAATAATTCGACTACAGCGTTCACTAAATGGAAAATTTGGGTTCCTCAAATTCTTGCGAATCACACGAGACAACATCCTTCGATCAAAAGAATAGGCACCCGATTTGAAAATGAAATAATCAAATCAAGAAATTTAATACGAACTTTGATGCATTCGGTAGTAATTTTGAAAAAGAAATTGGGTGCAGTATTCGGCTTGGTAAAACGATAACATTGAGATCGAAAAAAATAATAAAAGCGAAAAAAACTAAGACAAACATACGCTTTAAAATAAGAAAAGAAAAGAAAAGAAAGAAAAGAAATGAAAATAAAAGTGAAGCTAGGCTGCGGATCTCTTTTGATGCGCCTCAGACTTGCTTTTCTACTGCGGGCAGGCTGCGTATTTATAGGGTTTCAGTTGGGCCCTAATCCCAATACCAACTGCGTAGTTTACCAGGTAGCCGGGCCCAGAGATTCTTGCTCGATTGTGACCTCGATTTTCTTGTCGGCGACATCAGAGCTCATGTGGCGACATTGACTTAAAGTTACGCTTCCTATGAGCGGTCGTTCGAGGTTGTCCGCGACCGCCGATCTTATGCCCGCTTGCGGGTTCAGTTGATCGATTGTGATGTCGACATCATGGCCTTATCAGCGACATCCATTCTAGTCCTTGCGGAGTCTTCAATGGTTGTTCTGATGCCATGACATCGGGATGTTGGCTCGCGACCGCGAACAGAGTCTCACAACACCGCTTCAGCGGTTTGTCATGATGTAGCGAACCATAGGTTTTCTTCATCGCGCGACATCACTTAATGAAACCATTGTTTCCTTGAGCGGTGTCCCCCGGTAATGAGTGACATCAACCTCATAGTTCGAAGCCTTCGATTGATCTCCTCTTGATGTCACGACTTGACATTAAGTCTACTGTAGCACAACCGAGTTGTTCTTGGTAATGCATGTTTATCGAGTCTTCTTGGCTCATGACATGACCTTATCTTCTTGTAGAGTTGTAATGGTTATTGGTGATGTCGCGACATAATAGATTGTCCCGCGACATCATACTTTTAATTTACCTTTCACTTCTTGGTGCCACAGGCGTGTTCCATGTGCGACACGTAACTTCTCGCCTTCAATCTTCCACGATGTGAGCTTTGGCCCACCACGGTGTCTTGGAGACCCCAAAACTGCATCAATGACTAAACTAGTTGCTTTCATTTACGCTACGCCATTGTTGCATTTTTATCCCACTTATTTACGCATTTTTCTCTTGCTTTTCTTCTTTCTTGCTTCCTTCACACTTTAATGACAAATGGTGAGTTCTTCATAATTACGTATATTAATTATTCAATTTTAGCGAAAATCAAACTTGAAAAATGGAATAAAGAATAACCAAGCTCATCGAAGTCGGCACAATGAGTCCACTGTATGCGACCTCAGCCATACTCACGGTCCCTGCGGCCCATTTATTCTATGAAGGTGCTTGTGTAGCACCACAGAGGCTGGCGGTTCCTGACCCATACTAGGGTGTGGAGGAATGAAGTGCATACTCTCTTATTCTATAGCTAAGCGGGATTGTCTTTGCCAAGACAGGGTTCGCACTCTACAGGAACAGACTCAGTCTGTACTGAAGGTGTAGTGAGCAGCACCACTGTCACCACTTGCACAATGCCCCATCTTGGCTTGCGATTAACGACTCCGTGACGAAGTCAACTCATTTTTGGGGCAGAGGGAAAAAGGACCGCTCGCCAGCTTATACTTGAAGAATAGGGCGGGCTGGACACATTATGTATCCTATTCCTAGTGTTGGAGTTTGGGTGTCCCCAGGCCCAGTGGACCATCTCTCAAGGCGGGTCATCACCGATACTTTGGGAGGCATGAATGGCTTTTGTGTATTCTGCCAGAACTCTCACCACATTGACGCATCATGTTCCGTGCTCACTTGAAAAGCCAGAGCGACTTGATGGAACAAACGGCTCTTTATTACCCAATGGATTGCTGTCTGACTACCACGGGAGCTTTCTGGGCACTTGTGTCTGTGTCGTATTCGGAAAAATACTTGCCCATGAAAAGATCATGGAACTCCACCTAAGTCATTTTCCTCCTAGATCTCTGGGGTCTTCGCTGATTCCACCATGCTTGGGCCTCTTCCCTGGCTGGAATCACGGCTAGTCGATCATGAGGAATGGCCGTGTCGGAAGGTAATCTCCATAGCCTCGACACCTTCTGACCTACGTGAACTAATGGTTTGCCACCGTGGGATCACCACTCCCACTGTGAATGTCGGAAGGATGATGTGCCTTGAACCTCACAGGGTTACTCGGACCTCCCCCGGCTGCGGCGCTGGCCGGGTGCGATAGCGGCCGACCGCACCGCTATCCCGACCTCGGCCAGAAACTGATCAAAGCCGGTGGTGGTGAGCCCCCGGTGGTGCTTGACCGGTACCTCGTGGGCGACCTGGAAGTAGATCCTCTCCTGCGACTAGCCATCTACATATGTCAGATGGCAACAAGATTCATTTAATTTCATTTTAGTCTAACTAGCAATGCACATGCCAATTACTAATAGACTTGACAACTATGAACTGACCCGTTCATTTCCTAAGTGCCACTAACTTCCAACAACTCAGTTCATTTATTTCAATAAAATTCTAAGCTTTCCTGTTCATTTCATTATCCAAATCCCTAAGGTCATAGTTCCTAACCTTAGCATTCATCCTTTTTCCTATACGCATTATTCCATGCATATAATTTCCCATGCAATAACCGCGCAATCATAATTCCCATATACATCATATCGTGTATATGTCCTTCCACGCAATTTGAAACACAAAACCACGAAATCAAAAACATGCAACATTAATGACGTATCTCAAGGGTGTAAATACAGCCTCGAGACACTATTCACACACCGAAAAAGTAAAAATTTTCACGTACCACGTCAATGCATTTATAGTAACCGCAATATAGACATTCCATATATTAAATCATACACAAGAAAAATTTTAAAATTTTTGTACTCTTTTTTTTGTTAAAACCCTGTGAACAGTGCTCATGAGCGATTAATGCCAAATAGTGTCCAAACGGTGACCTAAACGATTACCTTTGTCACAAAAACTAGGTTGTGGTATGATACTTACCTAGAAAACCGGGCGTCTGAGTGCCAGTCGTCTTGTCTTCAGCACTTGGCGCATAACAGTGATACGTGCGTGTATCTGCGGCGCGGTAAGCATCTTTACATTGCTTTGAAATTTGCTCCTCTGCAGCTTGCCTTGTCGACCCCAGCCCGGTCGTGACGCAAATGGCTGCTTATTTAGGCTAGGTCGCGACCTCGATCAGTTGCGACCTCGAACGGTGACGGTGCGACCTCAAATTCGTGACTTACGTTTCCACATGGCGAGACAAGCCAAGTCACAAAACCTCAAATGAGATTAGCGACCCCCGATTTCACAGGCAATCGCGACGTTAATCCCATGTCATGACCTTCTTTATGACCAAAACAACCGGTCGAGGACTTGAGGCGGGGTCGCGACACACCCAGTCAAGGCAGGATCACAATCTCAACTTTTCAGGTCGCAACTTCAAAAGGCTAACCTATGTCACGACCTCAAATCCATGTCGCGACACCAAGTGCATAAGGCGACCAGAGTCCCGGGTCGCCAAGCACGAGACACACTTCGGATCAGCTAGGACCGCGGCGTCGGCTTACGGTCGCGACCTTAAGCGACCAAACCCGGTCGCGACCTCAAATTGATATCGCGCGACTACTCAAATAGGTCTAACTTGCAGCGACCTCATTTTCTGATGCGCCAACCCATCCAGTCCTACGGCCAGCGGTGCGATGCCGTTTACGGTGGCGACCTCAGTACGCTCCATAAGGTTTCTAACCTTGTTCTTGACCTCAATTTCAGTTGCAAACACTCTCAAGATAAACAGTCGTGACCTCACATCGAAGTCGCGACACGGGACTAAATCGGGTCGCGTGCTCGGTGCTTGCCACAGCTTGGCACCCTGCATCCGCGACCCTAAATTCTAGGTCGTGACTAACACTTTGGAAGTGGCGAGTAGCCATTCACAACCTGCCCACAAATTTTTTCATATCCTCCGGTAGCCTTCTTGCTACTCGAATGCAGTAGCTTGAACCTTGTTTATCCATACCAAAAAATTTCAAAGTTTGAAGTACAAACTTTTTTTTCTTGTGCAAGCGGAATAATATTCTAGAATTCCACAAAACACAATCTGTTTCACGTTCAAAACTAGAGCTACTGTCCAGAAAATATGTTTTTTTTTTCTTTCAATTCTGGACCATTTTGCCCAAAAATTCTCGAACACCTAAGGTTATATTTTTCTCGACTCTAGTGTTTAACATTTTCGTATATGCTAATTACCAAGCATACAAAGCACCCAATACATACAACACACAATTCGATCACACATCACATTTAATTCACCGAAATGCACAATGATGCATGAGTCTATCCAGTGCCTATCAAGTCCCTAGGTATGTATCCACATACCTAACTCTGCACCAGGAGCTCCCAAGGTAATCATTTACCTTAGCTCGATGCAAGCTATGGCGCTGGCAAGGTGTTCGTTGATAGATCAATCATTGAAAATCGTATTGTCTCATATCATGAGACCCATACATGCATAACACGGCTTAATAGGGCCCACACATCCATACAACAAAATGCATATTATACAAAAAGGGAGTTTGTTTACAATTGTATTTAATTACAATTTACACAAAAACTGGATCGTCTTTCCAGAATTTACAAATACGGAAATAAACCATTGGCCATTTCTTAAGCTTCTATTATTGTCTCAAAAATGGGTATCCGGATTGCACCTCCCAATACACAGAAATAAATATATTCCCTCGACAGGGTGAGCAATTTCCCGGTAGTGGAATTACCCTAAATGGGTTACTCCCACCCCTAGCGCTCATGCAATGGCACATAACATTGACACACATCATTACATACAATCCATGTTAATATACTAAGCATGCGTATATTAACAAACTTACACATGTTATTCAATTATAGCAATAACATAAAATTAGCTCACATGGGCTAATATACAATCCGGCCATTCATCTTGGAACTACCCACAAAATCACAATCAACATGTTATTCACTGATGGAAGCAACATAGCATCCACCTGAAACCACGACATTAGTGGGTATCCCGAGAAACCACACAGGATTTCTTCGCTCGGTCAAATCTTTGAAGCGAGAAACCCGCGGCCATCCAGGACAACAACGAAATCCCCACCCATTAAAAATGACCCTTAGATAAGATTTAAAACAAGTAGGAGAAAAACCCACACCTTTCAGTTTGTCCCGAGGAAACTCCGAATCGTACCAGCATAGTCCTTGCGAGTGAGGAGCAGCTACCTTCTTGCCTCGCCGAAAACCGACGGTCCGATCGCCGGGGATCTTAGAGAGAAGGTAGAGCTTCTCTTTAAAGTCCCTCTCTTTTCTCTCTTTCTCGTTTGATTACTCTCTCCCCTCCTTCTTTCCCTCGAACCAGATTGAATTACAGATGGAGGTCGAAAAATCTTCTCATGCCACTTGTCACTCACCTATTTGCTCATGGGATTACACCTTATCCCTTATCCATCTACTGTTGGATTTCCCTCAAATGGCATCATGCCATGTGTCCACATAGACCCCATGATATGTTTTACTTGCCTGACTTGACACACAGGCGCCTCTTAAGCCACTCACAAGGTGCGATGATACTGCTTGGCTACCTCAGTTGCCTCGAAAAAGGTGAAATTGATTGTCTCGAATCGGAGACAAAATTGACAGCGGTATCTAGATTTCATGAGGCCGATTCCAACGGTAAAGGGTCCGTTTAAGTCATCTGAGATCTGAAAAATTCAGTTTTGTGGGGAGTACCATTTTTACCCTTTTTAGAAAATTAGAATTTTCTCGGGGTCTCATAAAACCCTCAAATTTTTATTTATCAAAACCTGATTTTTTGTTTTCCTCTTTCTTTTGTGGGCCACGGATTTTAGGGATTACACCGCAAGACGCCACACGCCTTTTCAACATTTTCGCGAACTTACATCGCGAGGATTCCATGTCTGCTTAGTGAATACCATTTGGGACTTTCACCGCTGGGAGGGGGATCTCTACCCCAACTTGCTCGCGAAACATGCAGGATTTATCATTTTGATCATTTTTACTTTCATGAATCTCTACCTTGGACTTTATTCCATTTTCCCTAAAGTTCACGACTCCATTCCTGCTTCTTTGAAATTGTGAATAAACCATACCTTGCACCCACGCGCCCAGACTTGTGGCGATGTGACCATGCATATGAAATGTAGTGAAATGCATTTTCCTTCATGTTACATGCATGGAATGAGCACACCACATGGAAACATTCACAAACCATGGACAATTATAATTTATGCATATAATCTACCTCCATACTTGACCATGGTAATACATCAAATAGCATGCGCTCGGCATAACATGTACATACTTGCGTATTTATTGAAGCAAAAGCCGCCAACACACAGTAGGTCACAAACTTGACCATTCAGCGAGGAGCACTTCACCGTCCCTTCAAAAACATGAACCAATCTAGTTCCCATCATTGTCATTACAAAAAACAACCATAACACCTAGAAACTTTCAATTTCTAGTCCAAACCCTAACTCCCACAGTCGGTGACTATGTGAAACCGGTCATGAAATCCATACCCCTTAGTCCTAGAGCTTGGAACTAATTTACATGACCTCCCATGGCCTCCCATAAGCAACCCCTACCATTATATAGCCCTTGGCTAAGTAAACCAAAAGTGAAAATATCATACCTCGTGGAGTTTGGCCAGAAACTTCAACTTTTTGGTGTCCACCGTAGATCGCGCTGTGTGCACCAACTTTACTCTTCGGACTGTCGAACTTTGACCGCCAGAAACCTAGGAAATCTTCCCTTTCCCTTTCCTCCTTTCTCCTTTTCCTTCATTTTCTCTCTACGAACCGTTTTCCTTTTTGTTCCTTTCTTCCCTTCATTTCTTTCCTTTTTGCTTTTCAAATTCTTTTCTCTTTCTCATCTCGGCACCCCGCTTCATTTCTCTTTCTCATTTCCATTATCTCCCACTTTGGATGGTCATTGACGTAATGTAGTCAAGAGGAGGAAGTTTCCTCCCCTATTTCACTCAAGCAAATGTGTGGCCCTTGATTTTCCCCTTTTTCTTTTATTCCATTTTTGTGGCATCCACATCACATGTGTGTGAGCCATGGGGTTTTATTTCCCACTCATGGCTAATTGTGAGCCATTCTCTCAAGTGGACCACATGGCTTTGCCAAGTGTCACTCTCTTAGGGTGTCATGTGGCATCTCCTAATCTTGCCATGTGTCATCCGACACCTCATGTCTCGAAAAACGTAAAATCTCGACTACCTCGGAATCCAACGAAATTCGATGTGGTAGCTAAATCTCGTGAGACGATTTCAACGGAGAAGTCCGTTTCGTCATTTGAAATCTATAAACATTTATGTTTTTCAGTTGAAATTATTATTTTACCCTTTATCCAAAATCATGGATTTTCTGGGGTTTCATAATTCGACAAGCTCCGGTGATTTCGGTTGAGTAAAAGCATCATCGGTTTAGGCGTCGATGCGTAAGGAGCAAAATTTCTTTACAAAATAAAGAAAGTGACCTCGATGGTAGTAGTATCAACTCGGAACACAAGTAGAAGCCACACCCACCCCCTAAGGATGCAAGACCAGCAAGGCGACATAAATAGCCGACTTGTAGGAGGCACGCTAGGAACCATACAAGCCAATACCAACGAGATGGAGACACTCCATCTCACCAACCAACGTTTGCTAAGAGAGTTAGAGCAACTCACCAGATAAATGCAACACCTTAGGAGATAGAGCAAAACTCGAGAGGCGAGTAGCACCATTCCCCCACAGAAGACGACAACACCCTGGGCCCTCGCAAGGCGATGGAACAAGGGAGAAACTAGCTAGGAATTGGGAGCGTGAATTCATTTTCCCCTTGGAGGAGAGGATTTGTAGCAGCACGGTAGGGGCCGGCAGCGGGGGCGGCGAGCCGGCTTGCCAGTAGCGGGGCCCATGGGAAACGTCATGGGAGGCGAGAGTTCGGGGACACATCCGGCCAAAGCTGAAACCGTGCGAGCGGTAAGCGGGCTCGATCTCAGCCGAGACGCTACGGTGTAACTCGCGAACATCCAGTTTACACATAGAGGGTGCTACACTTCCCTCTTCTAGAAAAGTTTAGAATGCCGTAGATTGAAATGTTCGATGGAATGAAAGACCCCATAGATCACCTCAATACATATAAGAACCAGATGGAGCTTCATGGATATCGAGGGCCCCGTACGATTGTGGGCGCCCATTGTCACGCTAAAGGGCTGAGCATTGGCACGGTTTAACGGACTTACGCCATCTTCAGAAGTACTCATCATTCCTGAGCTCTCCATCGCATTCATCTTTAGCTAAAGCTCGAGACTGTAATGTATGGGAGCCCTGAGTTATGCCCTTATGACCATAGAAGTGAGAGGAACTCGTAGAAGTCATATGTCCAAGATTCAGCAGTCATTAAAGAGAGGAGATATTCTGAGCTGAGAAGTTCGCCACTGTCACCCAGCTTTCATCATGGGGTGAGGTGCGGTCGGGGACGATGTTCTCTGTCTCCAAGGACCCTCCCCGATGACATGGTCGAGGGTGCTCGCCAAAGCAGGAAGAAGTATATCGGCCAATGAGAAGCCGGGTTTGTCCAAACAAAGGAGCTCTTCTACTTTCCAAAGGAGAAGAGCAAGGGAGGCAGCTTAAAGGGAATATATGAAGCTAGCCCCGGGACGAGGAGACGAGGGACGGATCTCCAGCGGAGGGACGAGTAAACAAAGAACAATCACTTGAAGAAAGAGGCGAGGAGCGTCGGAACATCCACGGGACACTCGGCTCGAGTTGGCAAGGCTGTTTCACCTCGGCAATTGCACCCACGGCAGAGCCTGGGTGTCTGGGTCCCCTACGCAAGTGCAACATGGCATGAAATATTTGTCTCGGATGAGATTCGGGACCCGACAAAAGAGACAACTACCAAAAATGAGTGGGTTTCCCACGGGGGATCATAGACACTTCCCGAGCAGATGTTGGATCAATTGAGAAGAAATTGAGTACTTTTATTAGAGCGTGGGCATCTTCACCGTTCGCATTGACTACGAAGGTTAGGACCAGGAGTGCATTTGCCTTACCTCTCGGTAACCACAGCTTAGCACCAAGCGCCCTTAGGAGGGGTCGTGTGATCTCCGGAGAGTTTGCAAGGGGCGGGAGTCCGGCTGCTGGCCCGGGGAAGGGGCTTGCATCTACGAAGCATCATATTAGGGCAAACATTAGAAATACAAGTTGTATCCAAACTCCCTTAGCTGGATACTACCATAACCTTTTCGGACTTCGACATGGAAGGTTGTCAGCATCCCTATGACGATCCACTAGTGATAAGGGCGTTGTAGACAATAAAATAATCCACAGGGTCCTTGTCGACAATGGAAGCTCGGCCGATATCATCTTCGCATAAGCTTTTAACAAAATGGGCATTGGAAGGGAGAAGCTAGAACCAGTCAACGCCTACCTACTTGGATTCTCTGGATAAAGAGTGCTACCTCTAGGGTCGATACAATTAGTGCTCACTTTGGGAGACCCCCCATGCCAGGCTACAACAACAGTAAAATTTCTCATAGTAGATGCCCTATTAGCTTACAACATGTTACTGGGCAAGCCCTCTCTAAATACCATAGGCGTTGTTCCTGGCTGCATCACTTGGTTATGTCGGAGTTCCCAACTACAAATGGAGTAGGAATGGTTAAAGGAAACCAACGTGTAGCTAGGGAGTGTTACTCAGCATCAATGAAACATAAAACGGTTGATAACATCTACATGGATGATTCGTGCCACAGTAGGCTGAGCTAAAATCAATAAAATTTATATACACCTAAGTTCCTACTCTTTGCCGTAGTCGAGCTCTTTGCGATATGAGTGGTCTAGGGTCGAAACGAGGGGATGGAGTTTTCATCCCCAAAAATGGTTTTGCATGTCAGTGCATGGGGTAAGGAGCTTCTATTTGGACTCTTTGGAATTGTGTTTCAAAAACAGTGGGAATGGTTTGGAAACTGAGAATTGTAAAAACTGAAAGTAAAGGTGAAAAAGTTAACTTTGAAGATTTAGGTCACTAGCAGCAGAGATTAGGGCAAACCAGTATCCTCGGGTTTTATCCTAAGATTTATGACATGCAACCTATAGTCCATAGCATAACGGATCTATATTTAACTAACAAACCCTCACCATGAAACAGCTCATTTGAGTCAATACGGGTGGCATGGAGTTATGGCCCCTTTTAAAACTAACATTAAATTATCATTTTAAGGGCTAAAGTGAGGGCCATCTAAGAACAAAATGCATCTCACGTACCTTTGTATCCTAAAGCATGGAAGTATTGGCCAAAAATAATAACAGTAAATGGCCCATTTAACCAGAAATTTGAAGCTACTAACGTGTAAATATTATACGGAGGCTCGTAAAGACCATCACAAGAATCACGATTACTTCTCTCCTTGAATATGTGCTTGATCCTACAAGAAAAATGAGAGTATTGGCCAAATCAATAACATTCAATGTTATGCAACCATGTTTTGAGAATATAAGGACCTTAAATACACTACTGTGGCTTGAGTACAAGAGGACAACATGCATATGCCCCACCACCAAACTAGCTTCCTTCCTCCTTCCGAGGGAGGCACCTTGTAGCTTATCTCTTGAGTTGTCATCTCAAGAGGGTGTTTAGCGGCCAGAAAGAGGAGAAAAGAAAGAGAGAGAAAGAGAGAAAAAGAAATAAAAGCAAAACTGAAATAAAGACTTTATGTACAAGAAATAAAGAAACTTACAAAATTATTCTCTCCCCCGATTGTTGCTTAGGGTTACAAAGCAGAGGGGTTTATATAAGGCCACCCTCAATACATGAAAATACCAAAAAACCTATCAACTTGGCTAGGATTAAGGACAATAGAGTAATACACCCAGTTTGAATTAGGTTTGGCAGTAATTACAAAACATGACAGGCATTAAATTTATTGGTGAAGAATTTCGCTAACTTGTGAAATCACAGATTTCAGCGAAAATGGAAAATTTAGCTAGAGAGGCAGAATAATTTCACTGCTAGCTTGAAATTTCGCTGGCAAGAAGAAGAAATAGTGAGTAGCGAATCGGGTTTTTCGCTGAAGAGGTCTGCCTAGCCTGGCTGGGGTGGTGCGGGGTGACATTTTCGAGACGCGATCTTTATGGCTGAAGCCCTGCGAGGCGCATGGGATTTCAGCGGAGATTTTTCGCGAGGTTGCGAAAATTTAGTTCTGCCTCTTGACTCCACGCGGCTTCCAGCATCGAGATTTTCTTCACTTTGCCTTTGTTTCTCATTGATTCTTGGGGTACAGTTGATGGCCAGGTTTGTGGGATCACACTTGTGATTCATCATTTGACTCGAGATTGACTCGAGTGCGCAAACACACGCAAAACAACCAAAAATACCACTCTAAATGGCATAAGTGGTACTAAGAAGACTTGAACTTTACTTCAATTGGTATAAATGACATGATTAATTGATTGGTGCCCCAAAAAGTGCAATTTTGGGCCACTATTAATGCCGGGTTTGAGTGCTTTTTGTGTACTAAACATGCTAATTAACCTTGATTTACGCATTACGGTCCCTAATATTCCTAATGATCGCATTTTGTGGCAATTTTGCAGTTTTTGTGAGATAATCTGCATGCCAAAAGTGTTGGTCGATCAAGCACGAAAGATTTAAGGTCGACTCAAGCATCATATGTCGGAGACTAGAAGGAAGAAGAGAAGAAAATGGAAGAAAAATGAAGCGGGAAGAAAATTGATGAGAAGCGGCGGGAACAATGACAATGGAACGATAACCCTTGAAGGAGAAACACAGTGATTCGCTAAAAGTAGCGAAGTACACCGCCCTAAGCGAAATTGATGCCTCGTCGTACTTTTTGTAATTCATCTGACGAGCTTTGGTACGTTAGTACTCTTTTGATATAACTTAGCCTAGTTGTTAGGTTTTTGATATTTTTCATACCTTGAGAGACGCAAGCACTGCTGTTTTGTAACAAGCGGCGATTCAAAACATGGAGTCTTTTTGGAGGGGTAAGATTTTGTAAGTTTTTATTTTGTAAACAAAGTCTTTTTATTTAGTTTTGCTTTTCTTTTCTCTGCTATACTCTCACTGCTCTCCACTCTTGGTTGCCGAAGCACCCTCTCAGGAATGACAACTTGGAAGGATGTGTTTAAAACCACTTCTTCTTGAAGTAAAGGCTTAGCGGGGGTAAGATCTTTAGAGTTCGGTGGTTTTGCACATGTTGCGGGTAGTGTATTTATGGCCCTTATATTCAAAACTTAGTTACATAACATGGGATATTATTGTCTTGGCCAATACTCTCCATGCTTTGGAGTCCGGTCTTTCCGGGTGAGAGATGCATTGTGGTTCTTTAGATGGTCCTTACTAGCTCACGAGGGGTAATATTTACATGTTAGGGTTCTGCCCAATTAGGGTTAAATAACATTCACCGAGTTATTGTTTTGGCGATACTCCATGCTTTTTAGAATCTTGTGCTTTCGGGTGAGAGATGCAGCGCATTATTTTTAGATGGTCTTTATGAGCCTCTCAAAGAATGATGGCGGAATGTTGGGTTTAACTAAAAGGAGATATACTTGCATCTGTGTTGACTGAATAGGAGTTGTTTTTCAACCGAGGGGAGCTCTTAGTTAGCCTAGGATCTTAAAATCGGTGGCCTACGCTTCCAAGAGAGTTCTCTTTTTCTTGTTTCTTGATTTTTATTTTTCGATTTACAAACCGACCATAACTTTTCGATCTTCTGATCATTAAGTTTTCAGCCCACTCACACTTGTTTCACCAACCCAAAATCAAATTTAATTCACTAGTTTTGATTTCCTCCGTCATTTGGCACGAAGAACCCATCCTGTGTTCGGCCCTAGACCGCTATCTTTGAGTAGCTTGACTACGCGTGGGAGAAAACTACAGGATACAATTTTGTTGATTCCGCTCCTGCCACTGCAGGTGGCACGAGATCAAATGGCGCCGTTCTTGGGGATGGTGCCCTGGTGCAAGTGAGGAGGCGGCTGGAACACTTGTGGTCTCATCACAAGTCTTAGTGGATTTCTTTTATCCATTTTTTGCAGGTCATTTTTTCTTAGTTTTGTTTGGCGGTAAAAAAAAAAAAAAAAAAAAAAAAACAGGTGTTGCGAGGATAGTTTACACAATCTGTTGTTTTTGTGTGGCCCTTTATTTCCAGCTAGCAGGGATTGTTTCAGGTGCTTTGAATTGAGAGAAAATGGAACACCCATGGAGCAATACGGTCGGGAGGGTAACCCTAGAGCTTATGACAATGAGGGACTATGGAACCGCTGCTACCGATGGCAACCACGTAGGGAGAAATCCAAGAGCTTTAGGTCCATGAGAATATAGAGACCAATGAATGAGTGCACTGTCTATAGTGTTCCCTCAACTTATCCCACCTCACTCACAGCCGCTGATCATCCTGAACTTCCATTTTATGCCTCAACCCCTCGGAGTCACCTCGGAGTCACCTCGGCCACCACAGGTTCAATTTCTCTCCTTTTGAAAACGAGGGCCGTTACGGACCTTACCAAGCCCGTGGGTGATCTTGTGGTAGAACAAAAGAATTCAATGCCCAATTAATTGAAAAAATCCATCTTGAGGAGGAATTCACTGACCCAGAGATTAAGATGGAATTTGAAGATGACTTTGAACTCAAATGGGATAACACGCAAGATTCCATTGAAGACCCTGATTGGTCGACCTTGATGTCCACGGAGGAGGGGGATTGTCAAAGTGATGTGGCGGGAAGAGCAGGATGGAAGTGTGCGTCCCGGACCAATAAAGCCCAGAGACAATTGAGGCTCAGCAGACAAGGAATTGGATGGGTTCAAAATGACTTTGAGCAAAAATTGGACATCTTGCGGGAATCCATCTCAAAACTTGCCCGAGCATCTTGATCATCGGAGGAGGAGAGTCGAGAGGGAAGAGTGCTTGAGGCGAAAACGATTTTAGTTTGAAGACGAGGCTCAAGAAGCTGCGGCCTCGAGGAGGTGAGGAGTGGAATCATTAGAAGCTCTGAGAGCTACGGGATACCCAATCGAGGTGATACTTTTTGGCCTTGGAAAAAGAAGAGGCAGCTCACGGCCTTGTTGAGGCGGAAGGCCGGGTGAACATGAAGCGGTGGAAGGGACCCACGAGCGTCATAGATTTGGACACCGTTACCAATACCAGGCCACCTATTACCTACGCGTGCTTCCTGGGATGAAGCCAAGTGTACCATACGCAGCACACACTGCTGAGGCAGTGTTAAACCGCGACATCGGGCTCCCAAAGGTAAGTCCAACCCACCACTAGTAGCCATGTAACGAGAACTTTAGAGACTGAGTGGCCTGTACATGCCTTTTGCCACTACATATCAAAAGATGGCAAATACTACATTTACCTGTAACCACGATGGTTGGTTCGAGTGCGGGTTTTACGAGGTTTTGGAACACCGGACCTAGGCATTTCTAAGTTCCACTTTTGTTATTTTGTCTTGTTTAGTTTTATATTATCGTAGTTTATTTTGATCTTGTTAATTTTTATAAATTTTCTTTGATTTTGATTTATTTGTGTTTTTAAGATTAATTTTTACTCTTACACTAATTTTTCTTATTAATTTTAGCTTTTGTGCAAATTTTAGACATATATTAGAAAATCGACGTGGCCCGACAAAGTAGCGAAATTCGCGCTTTGTTGCTAACATTCGCAACCATTTCGCAACCTTAGCGAAATCATGGATTTTCGCTAAGGGGGTGCCATTCATGCTTCGCGAAATTTCGCTAAGCTAGCGAAAATTATGTGAGAAGCGAAAATGTGTTTTTTAAGCTAGGAGCGTCTTTTAAGCGAGAATTTTTGTTTAGCGAAAATCTAGCCATTTCGCTATTAGAATAGCGAATTTACGCAAGTTGCGCGGAATTTCGCTAGGACCCACTGACCTCCAATTTTGTTCGCGCATAACTTTTCATCGAACTCAGTTTTAGCGTTCTTGGTATCGTTGGAAGCTTAGAGTGTAGAATCAAATATGGCAAGGAAGGAACATTTTTAGATTATTATGAGTGTAATTTTAAAAATGGTCAACTGGTCACTTTTCCCTCTCTTTTCTTCTCCTAACTTGTTTATTTGAGCGGGAAACGGGTGCATAGGAGTGTCAATGGAAAGCTTGTGAGGTCTCTATCCAAGAAATGATCACATCTTATCATGGAGGTAACACTTCCTTCTCTCTAATTTTCCATTCGAGCCCCATTTCGGACAGAGATGCTTGGAGTTGGGGAGAATTAGCAAGGAGTAGTTTTGTGTTTATGTTTTGTTATTATTTGTGCAAGCCCGTTTGTGATGTTAGGTGGCTTCTTTGGGTCCCCTACACATAAAGGCTGTTATACCATCTGACTTACTTTTCAGAATTGGGCCCGTTTTGCAACGAGCTTTGTGGTTTTACTGGCTACCTATGGTTTGAAAAATTGAAGCTTTGTCCAATTCTATTGATGTTAGATTGATTCCATGCTTAGTTGAGTGAATGATTAGTTGAATTCATTGATTTCGACCTTTTTGGCACCACCTTTGGCTAACCACACACAAAGCACATTAGATTTGATGATAAAAATTTGAAAAAGCTGTGCAACCTCCTTTAATTTGCATAACTTCTACCCTAGTTTCATTGACACTTTAATAGGTTAAGGACCCATGTGTAAAAAGAAAAAAAAAGAAGAAAAAGAAAAAAAAAAAAAAAGAAAAAAGAAAAAAGAAAAGAAAAAGAAAAGAAAAAGAATAAAAATTGCGTAGCTGCAGCAGAGCAGAGCAGTCCGAGGGGTATATGGCGAAAGCCTTTAAAGCCCGGTGCCCTAAACCTTCACTGGTTGGGAGTCACCGACTTAGTGTTCGCTACATGGGTGGATAGGTGGAGTTGAGCAAGTTGTAGGTGCTGGAGTCTCGAATTCATTCGAAGTCGGAATTGAAATACGAAGAGAGTTTGTGAGGTCGAAAGATCCTTATGACTTGGTGCCCCTAAGCCTTAATTGGTTGGGAGTCATCGGTAGATCCCCGTTACATGGACTTTGGTGAGGTCGATTCCTCAGCATTGCACCCTAAACGCAAAAATAATTGTGGAATAAGAGGTGGGTCCTGATCTATTTAGGTTGGTTAGCGTGCTAGGTCGTGGTAGTAGCCAGGTTGGGGGGAGGTGCGGGTTTGTGAGTTTATTGTCGGGGCGATAAAATAAAAACTTAGATTTTGGTGGGATTTCGGGTTGATTCATTGAGAGGGAGACTCTTTTGATACTCAATTTTGTATGGTATTCATTCTCTCATGATAGTTATTGAACCACGACCTTGATAATTCTTACTTAGGGTTGACATTACTTCTTCACAACGCTTTTTGAACTTCTAACCTTTTTGTGTACATTATTTTGTTATCATTTTGTATGTTCTCTCTTTCTTTCTTTCTTTCATTGCTATGGGACTAGCAATGTGTAGGTTGGGGGGTGTGATTAGTGCCCAAAAAGTGCAATTTTGAACCCTATTTATTATAGGTTTTTTGAGTGCTTTTTATTGGCACTAAACATGTATTAGCCCGTTCACGCATTACGGTCCCTAATATTCTAATGATCGCATTTTGTGGCAATTTTTGCCGGAGTTTTGTGAATAATCTGTGCCAAAAGTGTTGGTCGATCAAGCACGAAGATTTAAGGTAAACTCAAATCATATATACCGAGAGACTAGAAGGAAGAGAGAAAGAAAATGAGAGAAATAGAGCGGGGAAAGAAAATTGATGAGAAGCCGGCGAGAACGATGACCAATGGAGCAGTGCGGGGAGAAACTGTTGATTTATTTAAAGCTAAGCGAGAAATGCACATATAGCGAGGTGATGCCTCGTCATGCTTTTGTAATTAATGCAACCGACTTCAATTTTTGGTGTATTACTCTTTTGTCCATTAACTTAGCCTAGTTGTTAGGGTTTTTGGTATTTTCATACCTTGAGGAGGCCTAAGCCCTGCTTGTTTCCTTGGCTCCCTAGCGACGATTCAAGCATCGATCTTTGGGAGGTAATTTTTTTGTAAAAGTTTTTATTTTTGTAAATAAAGTCTTTTATTTTTAGTTTTTTGCTTTTTTTCTTTTCTCTCTTCTCTCCCTCTTTCTCTCCCTTTCTCGAGTTGCCGAAACACCCTCGAGGATGACAACTTGGAGGATGAGCGGCTGAACCACTTCCTTCTGTCTTGAAGTAAAAAATTTCTTTGGGGGAGAATCTTTTTAGGTTCTTGGTGGTTCCCACACTTTTCATGTTGCGGAGTAGTGTATTTTATGGCCCTTATATTATTCAAAACTTAGTTGCATAACATGGGATGTTATTGTCTTAGCTTTGATACTCTCCATGCTTTTTAGGTCAGTGCTCGGGTGAGAGATGCAGTGGTTCTTTAGATGAAGGGTCCTTACTAGCCTCGAGGTATATTTACATGTTAGGGTTCACAACTGGTGAGTAGCATTTACGGGTTATTGTTTTGTGATACTCTCCATGCTTTAGAATCTTTGTGCTCGGGTGAGAGATGCAACGTTATTTTAGATGAAAGTGGCACTACGAGCCTCAAGAGATAATGGAATGTTGTTGGGGTTTAACTAAAAGGGGGCCATAGCATCTGTGTTGACTCAAATAGGAGTTGTTTTTCAACGGGAGCTCTTAGCCCAGCCTAGGATCTTAAAATGGAGTGGCCTGCGCCCCGAGGGACCTCTTTTTCTTATTTTTCTTGATTTTATTTTCAGTTGCAAACCGGCCTTAACTTTCGAGTCTTCTGAGTCATTAGTTTTCAAACTACTCCCTGCTTGTTTTTCACAAAACCAAAAATCCAAAATTTAATTCACCGGTTTTGATTTCACTCAAATCATTTGTACGAGAAAGAAAACCCATCCACTGTGTTAGGCCACTACCAAAGACATTATCTTTGCGGTAAGCTTGACTACGGCAGTAGGAGGAACTACGGATACAAATTTTGTTGATTCCGCTCACCCTACCGTGGCACGAATCATTAATGCGCAAAAAGCACTCAAAACCTATCTAATATAGGGTTCAAAATTGCACTTTTTGGGCACTAATCACACCCCCCAACCGAAACGTTGCTAGTCCCTTAGCAATGCAAAATAAAAAGGAGATGCATGTGGTGATTTTCAAAAAAGTTTATGATTCAAAAGGGTTATGTACATATAAACATTACCTTAAGGCGAAAAATTGACATCAAAGTTTGAAAAACCGATATGAAAGAACTGAAATCCATACAAGAACAATTAGGCCAATCTTGGATCCATGATTTACTCAACTTGAATTTCCACCTAAGTCTAATGGTTGCTTTATGTAAGCAGTTACCTTGATGGATTACCATTGTCCCCTCGACCTAACGCGACATGGCCTTAAGGCTGTTGAACAACCTAGATAAGGGAATGATTCACGCACTTCTTTCTTTATTCCAACTACTGCTTTGTAGGATGCAATGCTTAAAAATTCGACTTCACTAAAGTCCGTGTAACGGGTCCACGACTCGACGATTGGGTTTAGGGCATCAAGCCAAAGAAAGGATCTCACGACCACTAACTCTAAAGGCTTCTGGGACTCAGGATGACTTCGAAAGAGTGAAGCACCTACACGATTCATTGGGCTCTACCTATCCACCCATGTAACGGGCTGCCGCAAAATCGATGACTCCCAACCAATTAAGGGCATAGGGCATCGGGTTTTGAGCTTTATGCATTTTACCCCTCGGACCGTGCTCAGGGTTTCAAGGCAAAACTTCAGAACTTTATTTGTCTTTTCTTCTTCTTTTTCTTTTTCTTTTTTCTTTTTCTTTTCCTTTTTTTGAAGACAACATTGGTCTTCAAGTATGGGTAACACAAACCTATCCTAGGTTGCCAACATGCTTAAGGCCGGCTATGCAAAGTGAAAGGAGGCGAACAAATTCACAGCCTATTGAAATAATCTGGAGTGCAGTGTGTGATTTAGCATAAAGGAATTTCAAAGTTGACATCTTTGAGCGTAAAGAAGTGACCAAAAATTATTGTTTCAAGCATGGAATTTGTCTAGCATATAAGTGACAACAGTGATTCAATTTTCAACTTCACAAAGCAATTCCAATTGTCGATTGTAGCAATTGATTGATCGATTGAAAAGAAAAGCTGTTACAAGGTGAAGGCACAAAACATGGAAGTATGCAAAAAGTCGGTATATATACAACGAATAGCTTTTGATATAGCCAAAATAAGCTGTACATGAATACAAGCCAAGCACAAAACTCCATCGCACCTACTATGGCTAATACATAAATCTAAGCAAAATTAGTAGGCGGTTGATAAAAATTTGGTAACTAAACAAAAATCATAAAAAGAAAGAAACCTAACCACCTCAACTAGCGTGGTGAAGGTGGTGAGGTGAGGTGGAGCACAGCTAGCTGGCTGTTTGCAACGGAACATCCAATGAAGGCTGCATCGGTGAAGGGTGGGCTCCTCGTGACCGGGAACATGAGGAAGACCAGGGGATGGGTCATGTCGAGTCGACATAGAATGGCAGCCTGGGCGACCTCGATCTGGGCGACTGATAATAGGTACCAAGAGCGACCGGGGATGGCATCCATCACACCCGGCTATCTCTCGGCTAGCATGGATGTACTTCCGGTGTTGAATGATGTCTTGAATAAGGAAGGCCCGGGAGTGTCTAGCTGCCCATTCTTGATAATAGTATGTGGAGGAGATGGAGGTGAACGATGCGGAATGGGGTCGTACCTCGGGCTCGAGGGGCCGGGCACATCATCATTGTGTGGTGGTCCTCGGCCTCGACCGAGTACCTCCTCCTGGTCTGTGATCGTATGTGGAAGGGACGGGCATAGTCATCACCGCTCCTGCGACATGACCCAGGGGCGTCGGGACCCTAAATCTCTAGCTTTGGGCTATGCAAGAGATCTAGATGCTCGAGAACATAACATAGAGTCGCGGCACTTAAGAAGTAATGGAAGACTCTGCTCGTGCCGGGTCCTTTCCGATGGACCCCTTCTCCTCCCGAAGCGCAACGGGGAGAGGCCATGCCCATTTCGAAGAGTGGCAGGCAAAATCCTCGAGGTCAGGTCGCGCCTCGGGATGGCCTCCCCTCCCTCTCTGCATAATCTTTGCTTGAGAGGGGACCAGGCTCGTGCGGAGCAATTGGTATTCATTAGCATCTAAGGCGGGGCGCCTCTGTAGAATACTAGACCCGGCCGGTGAATTGTCTACGGCCCGGTGCTCGGACCATCTCCTGTGAGGCGGGTGGGCGATCTTTGTATCCCTACGAATTGCACGGCCCGGTATGTCGCAGGCCCAAAGCTGGCGAAGCCTTCGGATGCTACGAGTACAGGGCGGTCATCGATGCGGGCGAAGCTCATGTGGTATCTCCTCCCTGGATGTCATGGAGTGGTAAATTGTAACACCAACTCTCGGATAATATGCTAGCAGAAGTCGTGAAGGTAGGAGTGAATACTCCTCGATAACCTGTAGACTCCGGTATCTAGGAATCGACCCTCGGCGCGGGGACGTCATAATATGACTCCGATGAAACTCTGCTTGGTGGGTCGCACATTCCCCGGAATGTCAGGGTTTCCTACGAATAGTGAGGCCTCGAGATCCTCGGGGCGGCGACAAGCTAATGGTGATGAAGTCGCCTCGGCGGCTGATCGCATTTGGTGGCAGTGGCTGCGGCCAGGGGATGATGCTTTGGGCCCGATGTGCGGGCCAGCTTATTGGGAGAGCGGACCCTCCTAACTCTCACTCCGGGGCATAGGTGATGGGGCACGGGGTCAGTAGGTGTGTCGATAACGTCGAATCCCGGAGGCTCCTCCGATACTACCCTGGACGGCCGATGGTACCGAGTCGGACTCCGGAAATGGGCCACTCTCATGCATCAATCTCACCCGCGCCGCGATCTGGACTCCACCCCGAAAGTACGGAACCATACCGATATCAAAATAAAAATACCGAAAAGCGGGCTCGACTCATCAAAATATGAACCAGACCTCAGAAGATCGATCCAAGCTCGTAAGCCATCAACCTCCGGCAAGTTAACGAACCGTGGCTCACCGATACGAAGCAAATCCCGCTTCCGAACTAACCAAACAAGGCTCGATAACTGATCACCTGCTGGGACAGGGCACCAAGAAGTTGAACCGAGGGCAATGCGCATCCCGCAAGAAGCGCGTCAGCCGGGCGCGAATCGTGGCTCGTGCGCGCCGCAGCAGCTCACCGGGCGCTCTACGTATCGGTGCGTATGACCGAGGATGGTCGTACTAGAAACCCGCCGTGCGTAGCCCTGGGTGCGGGCTCGGGCGTAAATGCGCAGGAAGGGTCATGGCTTAGTCTGGCCGACACCTAACTCCGGGCAAGAAGCTCACAGAGCGTGGTCTACAAACAAGGCTTGTGAGGGAGGTAAAATCGAAGATGCAGGCTTACCGAGGGGAAGGAATGTGAAGTGGCATTTTGGACAATCCCCCTCAGTTTATATGCAGACCGCTTATACCGGTCACACTTCCCTCGCCAAATTTTCAAGATACTAGCAAATTCGCCCCACCGACTTTTCGAAATCATGAAAATTTTAAATTAATTAATGTAAAATTATATGAAATAAAAATTATTGTTAGAAAATTTACTATATGATGCTAATATTAAAAATTCAAAATAAAGTACTATAATATATAAATCCGTTACCGTAAAATGAAACTCATGGTTAAAAATTTCGAAAAACTAACTAAAAACTAATAAAATTAATTAACTTAAAACAGAAAAATGTGGAACTGCAATTCGCTTTTGGAAAAACACCGAACCGTCAATTTCCGAATTACTCAAGGGGGCTGGCGAGAATAGATTCCCCAAACTATGCATTAATGGGCCGGCTCCATGGTTTTGGGTGACCAATTGTTGATGTGGTCCTTTGGTCGATGGCTTTGGAATTGATCAATTGACTTTTGGTACTGTGTTGCTGTAAGACCAAAATTTTCATTTTCTTGGTCGATCACTCCTTGCACTTTTGGGTACTTTGTTTTCCTCGCACACCGGACACTGTTCAACTTCATCGTAAATTTGATTTTCGGGCCAGCAACTCATGTTTGTTGTTCAAATGAAAGATGTCTAACTCCATGGTCATGTTACCAAAGGTTAATTGTACGACTCCATTCGGCAATTTATTGCATTACAAGGGCTAGAAAATGTCTTCCTAAGATGATTGGTACATGATTGGTCTACTAGCAATTGTCTAAATGTCAAGTACTACAAAACCCATCGGGTAGTAGAATTTGTCTATTTTTACTAAGACATCCTCAACTATCCCCTTAGTGGATTTTCACGCATCTATCACAATGATAGTGATGTTGGTAGGCTTAAGTTCACTAAACTCTAGTCGCTTGTATTCGAATACTATGATTAGGTTCACATTGGCTCCTAAATCAAGCAAGGACTTTTCTATGCAATCTCTACCATTATTGACTAAATTTTGTGGGAGATCCAGATCTGTATTCGATGTATTTTCTGGATTATGGCAATCGATATGTTCAAAGTGAGAAATGCTTTCTTCTCAATGCCTAATCCCTTCTTGATTATGCAAAGATCTTTCGTGGTTCTTGCATAAGGCACACTTGTTTGATTATGTCTAATAAAGGTATGTTAACCTTTCACTTGCCTTTAAAACCTCAAGAATGCCTGCTTTGCTGAAAGGCTCTTCTTCTTTCCCCTATGCTTGTGGAAATGGAGGTGGTATACGGTATTTCATTGAATCCTCCTCTAGGAGAATATGCTCAGATTGCAATTCTTCTCCCTGCCTGGATTCTTCAACATGCTTTGGCATAGGTTGATCAACCTGTTTTCCACTTCTCAGGGTTATTATGGCCTTAACCTCATCCATTCCAGAATTGTCGATGAGACCCTACCTCATGAATCCCTTTAGGATTTGGAAGTGTTTGTGATGGAAACCTCCCTCTCTTGTACCTCAAGCAAACTTGTTGATCTTGGTGATTGAATGCAGGTTATCAATTTTCTAGCTCGTATTGCTCTCAAGCCCATCTATTCTCTTATACGTTGTACTTTCTACAAAAGATCAATTTTTCGTGCTGCTTGCACATTGATTCCTTGTTCTCAAATGCTGCCTACCACCTTACTTCAAATTTAATATGGCTTGTTCTACTGGAGAAGAGGATGGTGGTTGTTAGATCAGGAGGGGGAACTCAACCAGGTTTGGCACTGGGGTATATAAGCAGGGGGTCGGGTCTCCATGCAAGGTTGTAAGATCTCCCAATCGAATCTCTGTGAGGGTAATACTACATGGGAGTAATGATTTGTTGTGGCTGTATTGTCCTACAAAGGTTTGCACATTCCGACATCAAATCCTTTCACCGCAGTGGGCCAGGACATAGTCTCTACCGGGTGCAATGTGGGATTGGAATTGGTGCAAAGGATCGGGACCGTGCGTGATTTTCAGCCACGATACACTCCTTGGGAGCTATTTGCTTTCAAGCTCCTCCACTTTCCTTGCTAGGCTGAAACTAGCTCTCATCTCTGGCTTCTTCCGGGCAAAGGCATACATCCCACCCCTTAGGTTGGATCGGTGGTTTCATCCTATCCATTTCTCTAGTGGTCAGCTCATCCCAAATTCCTATTTTAAACTTAATGTAATTTAAAAATCCACAACTTCATCAGGATGCTTACTAGAAAGTCTCTCCCACATAGTTTCGAAAAGGCCTCATGTATAGGAGACATACCACCATAGAAGTGGTTCACCAACATACAAGTATCAAACCCATGATGTGGACAAAACGTGGCTCTATAAATCTCTCCCAACACTGCAAATCTCTCACCATCCCGAGCCGCAAAGGTGTAAATTTGTCTTTTCAAATTGTCATTCTTATGAGCATCAAGAACTTTCAGGAATTCAGCCGCAAATTTCAAAATTTCTAATTTCGAATGGTTCTAGGCCTCAATGAGTTGAGCCATATCTTGGCCTTGTCCTTTAAAGTAAATGGAAATGCCTTTAGCTTCAGCAAATCCATGTCCATCATGCCTTCCTGGGAAGGTAGTGCAAACCTCCTCAAAATCCTAATATGAGTGTATGGATTTCTCATTTTCCATACCATGATATGTGTGGGGGAGTAGAGGTGTCAAATATGGCCCTCACTGCTACATCTTCAGAGGAATAATACGGTGATGGGGCACCCAACTCTGTGGAGGGTGGATGTGATCCCTCAGCGGTTCTATGTGCATTTGGATTCATGGGGGTTCCCGGTTGGCTCATTGCTCGTGTATGGGATCCATGGTATCGCATGTACACCGACTTCAATTAGCTAGGTCAAGTTGTGCACTAATCCTATGCAAGCCTACCCGATGTGTCCTATCCCATCAAGTTGCATACACAAGAAAGGCACAATTATAGAGACAACAAAGAGCAACAAACAACTTGCAAAAGATTAAAATTAACTAACAACGATGGCCGGCCCCGAATGGCGAAGCGAATCGCGTAACCGGTCACGATTCACGCTATTGCTCAGCGGCGGTTCCTGCGGCCCGAGTTGCAAGAAGGTAAAAGAGTTACCTTCACTTGACCATGTGGATCTGAAGTACTCTTCAACCGTTTGTAGTTTGGCACCATCCCCGCAGCGCCATTTGGTCGTGCCCCCTGATGACTGAAGGCTAAATCCGCTCAATTTATATACACCTAAGTTCCTACTCTGCTGTAGTCAAACTCACTAACAGTATAGTGAGTCCTAAATTCGAACACGGGGATGGGTTTCATCCACAAAATGGTTTGCATCGGTCGTAGAGGTAAGGCTTTCTATTTGGACTCTTTGGAATTGTGTTTCAAAACAGTGGAATGGTTTGAAACCGAGAATTGTAAAACTGAAAAGTAAAAGGTGAAAAAGTTAACTTGAAGATTTCCAGTCACTAACTCTGCAAGCCAGGCAAACAAGTGTCCTCCGTGTTTTATCCCTCGCTGCTATGACATGCAACCTATAGTCACGGCATAACCAGATCTATATTTAACTAGCAAACCTCACCCATGAAGCAAATCTCTATTTGAGTCAATATTGTGTAGCATGCAAGCAGGCCTTTTAAAACCCTAACATTAAATTATCATTTTGGGAGGCTCAGAAGACCATCTAAAGAACAACAGTGCATCTCTCACCTGTGCACTGTATCCTAAAGCATGGAGAGACACAAAATAATAACAAAGAATGCTATTTAACCCTAATTTGAAGAACCCTAACATGTAAATATTATCTCAGGTCAGAAGACCATCTAAAGAATCACAAGATTCATCGAATATGCATCGATCCTAAAGTAATGGAGAGTATCACAAATCAATAACATTCAATGTTATGCAACCATGTTTTGAGAATATAAGGGCCATAAATACACTACCTCAGAAGCTTTTTAGTACAAGAGGACAACATGCATATGCCCCACCACCAAGCTAAATTTCCTTTCCTCTTTCAAAGAGGAGGCTTTAGCTGCCACTCTCGAGTTGTCATCCTCAAGAGGGGTGTTTGGCAGCTGAGAAAGGGAGAGAAAGAAGAGAGAGAAGAGAGAAAAGAAATAAAAGCAAAACCTAAAATAAAAGACTTTATGTACAAAAATAAAAACTTACAAAATTATTCTCTCCCCAATCTAGTTGCTTAAGGTTACAAAACAAGAGGGGTTTATATAGGCCACCTCAATACATGAAAATACCAAAAAACCTATCAACTCATGCTAAAGGACAATAGAGTAATACACCCATTTGGAGCCTGCTTGGCATTAATTACAAATAATGACGAGGCATTAAATTTCTAGGCTGAAGAATTTTGCTAACTAGCGAAATCACCAGGCATAGCGAATGGAAAATTTCGCTAGAAAGCCGTGCATCACATACTAAATTTCGCTAGCTTAGCGAAATCAGAAAGAGTAGCAAATCAGTTTTTTCGCTAAAATGGTGCCTAGCGAACCGGGTGGTCTAGCTTAGTTCTACATTTTACTTAACTGCTGAATATTTCGCAAACTCGCGCCATAGTTTAGCGAAATTCTCGCGCAGTTTAGCGAAAATTTCGGGTTCCCTCGCTTCTGACTCCCGCTTCCACCGCATCAATTTTCTTCACTTTATTTTGTTTTCTCATTGATTCTTGGTCAATGATGGGATCGAACATTGGGATCACACTTGCGATTCATCATTCGACCCGAGATTGAACTCCAAGAGTGCGCAAACACTGCAAAACAACCAAAATACCCTCTAAATGGCATATGGTACTAAGAAGACGGAACACTTCAATTATAATGACATGATTAATGCAAAAGCACTCAAAACCTATCTAATATAGGCCCAAAATTTCCACTTTTGGGCACTAATGGACGAGCTCACATGCTAGATGAGGTAAGCACCGATCTCGCAATTAAGAACTAGAGTCAGATAGCTTGACAACCACTCGTAACACCTCATCTACATAGATCTAAATTGGGTAAAGATCGAGCCTTCATCCACTTAAAGCAGAACATGGAGGTGTTCGCCTAGAAGTAGGAAGACATGGGCGGAATCGACTCTGCAGTAATCACCCACAAGCTGAACGTCAGTCCATCCTTCAAGCCGGTCAAGCAAAAAAGGAGTTTCACCCTAGAAAGGCAGAAGGCGATTAATGAAGAGGTTGGCAAGCTCCTCAGAGCAGATGCAATCAGGGAGGTAGAATATCCTGAGTGGTTAGCCAACGTTGTTCTCGTTAAAAAAGAAAAATGCAAATGGTGAATGTGCATCAATTTCACAGATATCAACAGGGACTACCCAAAAGATAGCTTTCCTTTACCACAGATTGACCTCATAGTGGATGCCACAGCCAGTCATGAACCCTTAAACTTCATGGACGCTTTCTCTAGCTATAACCAGATTAGTATGGATCCCAACGACCAAGAGAAGACCTCATTCGTTATGGGGCAAGGAACCTACTACTATCGGGTAATGCCCTTCAGACTGAAGAATACAGGAGCCACCTACCAAAGGTTGGTAAACAGGATGTTCCAGAAACAAATTGGAGCATCTATGGAGGTATATATAGACGACATGTTGGTAAAATCAGTTAAGGCCGAGCTCCCAATAATCTACCTAGCCGAGGCGTTCTAGGTCCCGAAAAGCTACAATATGAAGTTAAACCCAGCCAAATGCACCTTCGGAGTCTCCATTGGAAAGCTCTGGTTTTTACAATAACATTCAGGAATAGAAGCAAACCTAGACAAAGATAAAGGCTGCGGCTTAACATTTTCGCCGCCACCTTCAAACATTAAGGAAATTTAGCGCCTGACTGGAAGAATAGCTGCGTTGAGCCGTCGTGTCTAAGGCCAGCGACAAATGTCAGCCTTTCATCCAGGTTCTGAAAATGGCCTTCCAATGGGATGCACACTGCAAGGAAGCATTCACGACACTCAAAACCTACCTGAGCTCTCCCCCCGTTCTAGTAAGCCCTTCCGAGGGAGAACTCCTCATTCTCTACCTGGCCATTTCAAACTTCTCAACTAGCGCCGCTGTCGAGAGTAGATAAGGTGCAACAAATAGTATACATGCGAGAGCCTCTAAGAGGAGCAGAGGGAAGATATCTAAAGATGGAGAAGCTAATCCTAGCGTTGGTAACTACATCCAGAAAGCTCCGACCTTACTTCCAAGCTCATACCATTGAAGTCCCAATTGAATATCCGATGAAGCAAATACTGCATAAACTAGAAACCTTTAGAAGACTGATAAAGTGGGCTATAGAGCTGGGTGAGTTCGAAATCAGATATCAGCAGAGCTTGCCGAAGCTACCCAATTGACACCTGACCTCCCCATCTGGAGGTTGTCCATGGACGGGGCCGCCAATGCCCAAGGAAGTGGTGCAGGTCTGATTCGACCCTCTCTAAATGGGATAGATGTGGAATACACCATTCGGCTTCTGCCTTCAATAACGAGCCCAAATATGAGGTCGCCATAGATACTTAACTCCTCGCCCCACTCTATGGAAGCCGCATCAACCGTATGAGTAAAGGACTCCCAATCGTAATAAAATAGATAGAAGACTCCTACAAAGGCAAAGGCGAGAAGATGATCTTGTACCTCAAGAAGTGCGGGAGTTGCTTAAAAAGTTCATACGAGTTCAGGTTAAACATGTACTAAGAGCGTAGAATTCTCGAAGCCGATGTCTTAGTAAACTCGGCAACAAAATTTCATAGTAGGAAGACTCCAGCAGATCGATACCTATTTAGGGCACTAAACCCCTCATTAAACATCGATAACGAGAAGTCTCCCCGTGATGTGACCGAGAGTCGAAGCCGGGATGGACCCCATCTGGGATTACTTAGTAGAAGGAACATTGCCAAGCGACCCAAAGGAGGCATCCAAGCTCAGAGCAAGGTCGGCAAGATTCACCATTCATCGGGGGACCCTTTATAAACGAGGCTTCTCTACGCCCATTCTTAAGTGCGTAGGGAAGGAAGACACCAATTACATACTTAGGGAGGTACATGAAGGCGTCTGTGGCAACCACATTGGAGCTCGAACCTTAGCAGGAAAAACCTTAAGGCAGGGGTATTATTAGCCCACAATGCTCTAAGACACAACAGAACTGGTAAGAAAATGCAAAGCTTGTCAGGAGCATGCCAAGATCTCTCATCTCCCATATGAGCCACTAACGTCAATCACAAGCCCCTAGCCTTTCTAGCAATGGGGGCTAGACATATTGGGACCCCTACCTATTGGAAGGGCCCAATGCAAGTTTATCATTGTGGCAATGGACTACTTTACCAAGTGGGCCGAGGCCAAACCCTTAGCAACAATCACAGAACATAAGGTATGTAACTTCGTCTAGTGTTCTATAATATGCAGGTTCGGGATCCCGAGGTCCCCATAACCGACAATGGGAAACAGCTCAATAATCCTGCTCGGGGTGGATTTCGCGGCCGAATCCCGGAATAAAAACTACTACTTATCCCCGCCTAATCAACATCTAACGGGCAAGTGTAAGCTACTATAAGGACTCTTAAGGCGCTTAAAGACTAAATTAGAAGATCTAAAGGGAAAATGGGTAGAATACTCCCGAGGTGTTATGGGCAATACGTAACTACGTGTAGCCAAAGAACTCAAGAGACCTATTCAAGCTCGCCTTTGCAACTAAGCAAGAGTTCCTATCAAGTTCGGATTAAAATCGCTAAGGATTGAATTCATAAGCACCGAACTCAACAAAGAGGTTATTTGCCTAAACTTAGACCTCCTAGAAGAAAAGCATGAGCAGGCCCAGAAGCGTGTTAAGGACTATCACAAAGACAAAGAAGATACTAAGTGACCGAAGAGTCGACCTGCCATGTCCGACTACCTAGTTCTAAAAAACTTATGCTGCCGAAGGAAATACCCCACACAGGGGAAGCTGGGACCTAATTGGGAAGGGCCCTATATTGTATCCCGTGTAGTCTGAACTGGCAATTACGAACTCCGACCGTACAGGCTTAAAACCCACCCTACTCATTAACGCCGAAAGACCTCAAACAATTCGCCACCAATAAGACCCTAATGTAGTCTTTAATAAAGTATCCAAAGTTTATCAAATAACAATTTCTATGTTCACTTTAGGTTGCTTAATATTATCAGGTCAAAAGTAAGTCATAATGATAAAGTAAGGAGCTTGGCTCGTAAGGGCCTGCGAAAATTACGCATCTCAGAGTGCAAAAACGCATGTTTTGCAAAGGATTATTTCTTGGCTTCAAAGCGAGTTACGCTAATACGTAAAATTACAATCAAGAAAGCCGTTTCATATCTCGTAAAATTACACTGGGGCAAAAAGCCTCTTTCCACCGTTTTCACATCGTAGAAGGTTACAATCGGCCAACCCCAATCAAGGCAAAAACCAAAAGAAAGGGAAAGAGAAAAGAAATGAGAAAGAGAAAAGGGATAATGGAGGAGGTGGGACGTAAAAACATTCCCCTTGAGCACACCGCCTTCGAATACGTTCCTCGGTCTAGTTCCATCAATGGGCAGGACTAGGGAACAACATAACTCCCATAAGGGAGGAACTAAGGAAAAACACAACTCCTACAAACACTGAACGTCGGCCTGCGATCACTAGATAAACTCCGTGCAGCGACAATCAAACCTTGAAGCTTCGTCATGTACGAACTCTAACCCTGTCCAAAGAGGTAGAAGGTTAGGGACAAAGTATGACACAGACCTTCAAAGAAAGGTCATCATTTATAAAGAAACCCGAACGCTGGAGCCACGTAATCACCCCACTCTCCATGTCGCATTAAAATTGCGCTGCTTTCCTTGCCGAAGGAAGGCGTAAGGAGCCACGTTTCATGTAGCTTATTTTTAAAGAGGTCAGAGCCTGGCCAAGGAGCCATGTGAGTTCGGGCTTGCGTAGCTTAACTACCTCAAAAGGCAGAATAGCCTAGAAGGCCAAAGTGGCCCATTTTGAAGAGCTTAAACTGCTCGAAAAGGAAAAACAACCCAGGATCCAAACAACTCAATTTTAGGAGGGACAATAGTCTGAGAGCCCTAGCAACTCAGTTGGCAAAGCTCAATAGCCTAAAAACGCAGAACAACCCAAGGGCCAAAAAGCTCCATTTTTGGAGCTTAGTAGCTCAGAAGGTAAAGTAGCCCAGGAGCCCCAACAGCTCAGTTTGCAGAGCTTAACTGCTAAAAAAGACAGAATAGCCCAGAAGGCCAAAGTGGCCCATTTTGAAGAGCTCAAAATGCTTAAAAAGGTAGAACAACCCAAGAGCCAAACAACTCACTCTCCTGGATACTTCCCTCGCAACTAGAAGGTAGAGTAGCCCAGAGCCCTAGCAAACACAGCTTAACGTCAAAAGGCAGACAGCCCAAGGCCGTAGTGGCCCATTTTGAAGAGCTTAAACTGCTCGAAAAGGCAGAACAACCTAGGAGCCAAAAAGCTCAATTTTTAGAGCTCACAATGTAGAGTCGACAGCCCAAGAGCCGTATAACTCGGTTTTTAGGCTTAACAAATGCATGTTCAGAGCCAAACATCTTAATTTGGAAACCCCATGGGCCAGAATCGACGGAGCCATGTGATTCGTGCTATGTAGGGTGATGCGGAATCAACAAAATTTATATTCCTAAAGTTCTCCCACGTCGTAGTCAAGCTACCGCAAAGATAGCCGGTCTAGGGTCGAACACGGGATGGGCTTCTCATCCCACTAATGATTTGCATTAGTGTTTGAAAATCAAAACATTTAGTTTGATTTTCAGATTTTTGTTAAAAATAGGAGATTGTTGTTCACCGGTTAACCTGTGAATGGCTTAAAATGAAAGTGTGAAATGGTAAACTTGAAGGCTTGGGTCACTAGTCGACAACACAGAGACACGGTGTCCTCGGGTTATTTCGCATTAGGGCAAATGACATATACCAAAGCCAAACCGGATCTTGTTTAGCTATAAACCTAACCCTAGAAACCACTTATTTGAGTCAACCCAAGTACTAAGCATTCAAAGTCCCATTCGCCTTTGAAACCTAGTATTTAACCTCATTCCATGTTCGTGAATGACATCTAGAGAATGTCAAGCAGCATCTACCATTAAGAATGCATCAACCTTAAAGCATGGCAAGTATCGACCAAATAAAGACATTAAATGGCATTAAACCCTAGTTTGGAAAGTCGGGAACCAGAAATGCAAGACTGTATGATTCAAAGCATGAGGACACCTCAGCACTTCAAAACCAAAGCTAGCAACCCTCCTCTTCATACTATGAGGCTTAGTTGCCATCCCTTTGAGTTGTCATCCTCAAGGGGTGCCTGCAGCCGAGAAAATGAGAGAAAGAGGAGAGAAGAAAGCAAAAAGTAAACCCTAAAATGAAAAGTCAAGGAAAATGTATTAATGAAAAAGTTGCTTAGGTTACAAAGTCATGGGGGCTTATATAGTCAACCCAAAGTGAAAATACAAAATGCCTAAAATATGAAATTACATAAGGACAAAATGGTAATATATCAAAATGTGGTCGTTTGGCATCAAGAATTCCAAAAACACAAAATGAGATTTTGTTATGTAGGAAATTCGCTAGCATACAAATTCCCTCGCTATGCTAATAAATTTTGCTAGCCTAGCGAAATTTTTTTGTGAGATAGCGAGTCAGGGCATTTTCGCTAGAACAGCTGAATTTCGTTATTTAAATAAATTTCGCAGCCTAGCTAAATTTTTGTGAGAGATAGCTTAATGGTATTTTCTAGAATGTTGAATTTCGCTTAGATAGCGAAATTTCATAGCCTAGTGAAATTTTCACAGCGAAATTTTCACATAGCTTAAAATCCCCGCTTGCCCTCGTTTTGTTGCATCCTCGCAACCTTCTTTCTTCACATCCACTTCACATTTCTTCATCTTGATGGTTGAAAACATCGTGGAATCCGCATTCAGCAAATATCTCGACATCAAACTTGAACTAAATGTATCGGTGCAACGCAGCCCGTGAAATTACTAAAAACAAACTCGAAATGGAATTAGTGAAACTAAGTGGATCCCGCACACATCAATTGGCTTAATTGATATGATTATGCTCAAAAGATTTGAGTCTTATTTTCAAGATAGTTTTGCTAAGACACACACTGCTTGTGGGCCTAGCTTCATTCACTTATTTTCGAGTTTAGCTTATATTAATAAAAGTGGGGAATTCAGCCATTTATTCAAAGATGTCAAGATACAGCCTAATGTCGAAACATTGTTAGCAATCATCAAAGATGAAGAATGTGAGGATTGTGAAGTTGTAGTTGTAGAGGATAAAAAAAGAAACAGCAAAGCAGGGATTCGCTATGCTAAGTAAAAATTTCGCTAGGATTGCTAAATTTTCGTCATGGATTGCAACCATCCCAAATGAAATTTTCGCAAGCATAATAAAATTTCGCAAGTATAGCTAAAATCCCCGTTTGCCTGCTTTGGCCGCACCCTCCGCAACCTTCTTTCTTCACATCCACTTCACATTTCTTCATCTTCATGGTTGAACACCGTGAATCCTCAAAGATTCTAAGAAATATCTTGACATCAAACTCGAACTAAATGGTCGAGGCACGAAAAGCCCGTGGAAATTACTAAAAAACAAACTCGAAATGGAATTAGTGAAACTATGGGACTCCGCACACATCAATTGGCTTAATTGATATGATTAGTGCGCAAAAAGCACTCAAACCTATCTTGAATAGGGTTCAAAATAGCACTTTTTGGGCACTAATCACACCCCCCAACCTAATAAATAGCTGGGGCCCCTTAGCAATGCTAAAAATAATAATGTGATGCATGTCAGGCTTTTACAAAAAGTGTAAGTGGTCTGCAAGCGCATTTAGCAGTAAGATTTACCTTTAGCATGAATAATTTACACCCTGTATGAAAACCGGTCATGAAAGAACAAAAACCATATAAGAACAAGTTTTAGGGCAACATCGGTTCCAAGGAAGTCAACTTGAATTTTCCACCAAAATCTAATTGTTCCTAATGTAACCAGCTTCGAGCCAATAAAATGCAGCTATTCTCCCCCAACTCAAATCACGCTATGGCCTTAAACTGCTGACTAACCTGCAATGGTGGCTAGCTACCCTATTTCTTCCTGATTTCTATGTGTGGTAATGCTAAAACTCGACTTCACCAAAGTCCGCGTAACGGGGGTCCACCGATGACTCCCAACCAATTAAGGTTTAGGGCATCAAGCCAAAAGGATCACTTGACCACAAACTCTGCAGGCTTCACCCCGGACTTCGAATGACTTCGAGAATTAAGCACCTACAACACGCTAAACTTCACCCATCCACCCGTGTAGTGAACACAAAGTCGATGACTCCCAACCAATTAAGGTTTAGGCATCGGCTTTCATGCTTTCGCCATATATACCCTCGCACCGTGTTCGGGTTTCAAGGCAAAGGCCACGACTTATTTTTATTTTTTTCTTCTTTCTTTTTGCTTTTTCTTTTCCTTTTTGGAAGACTTCATTGGTCTTCATACACGGGTAACAAAAACCTATCATGGGTCATCGACAAGTCTAAGGCCGACTTTGCAAAGTGGAAAGAGGTATATAGCTTCGCAACCTATTGGTACAACCTGGTGTGCAGTGTGTGAATTAGCTAAAGGGGGAATGTTCAAGGTTGAATATGCTGAAACCTCAATTGACCAAAAACTAAATCATGCATGGAAATGTTCTAACATTAAGGTAACATTTAGGGCTTCAATTTTTCAACTAACGGCAAGAGTAGAAACACAAAATGTAGACACAAAAATGGTTTGCAAAAGTAATAAATCAGGAATAATGCTATAAAGCTTTTGATATAACCAAAATGGCTAATACATGCTTAATATAGCTAAACATAACAAAAATATCACTGCCTACTATTGGCTAATACATGAATCCTGTACAAAATGAGTAGGTAGTTGATGAAGCTAAAAATTGTACAAAAACATAATAGAAGACACTCCTAACTCTAACTTTTCCTCCTAGCCAAAGTAGAAACATGTCATGTGGGTAGGAAAGTTAGAGACAAGAGTGTGACCACCTCAATCTCGCGGTGGTGGTGGATCTCGAAGCGCCGTCGCCGCTAGCACGCTCATGGCCCACTACGGGCTCATCACGATGTGTGTGCTCGGGCGAGACCAGGTGACTCATAACTGATGGAGCATGGTACGACAATGCCCCAAAGTGGTCTCTTAGCCCGCCAACCTC
The DNA here is from genome assembly GCA_016808115.1 of Tetrastigma voinierianum. Classification (NCBI taxonomy): domain Eukaryota; kingdom Viridiplantae; phylum Streptophyta; class Magnoliopsida; order Vitales; family Vitaceae; genus Tetrastigma; species Tetrastigma voinierianum. Next base: position 76,610 of record JAEQBH010008145.1, read on the forward strand.
GATCCATCGATGCCCGGGTAGTGGCCAATGAACGTATTAAATGAATCGGCAATAACACCCGCTAGCTCCTCAAGTGACAATGTAACATGCTCCCGGAGGCCAAGCGAATACATGGGCCAGAGGTCACTAAGTCAACAAGGGAGGTAGAGGAGGAGATGGAGGAGACAACCGCACCTGGGCTCCTCTCCATCTTCTACCTCTCGGGAGGCGTGATCATCTCACACTTATCCGTACCTCCCCTGGCCCCGGCCGGCCGGAGGAGAAAAGAAATCGGCATCACCATGGCTCGCCCAAAGACGTGGACATGAGGGCATCTCGATCTCCTCTCAATACGGGCCTCCGGAATCCCAAATGCTCCAGACCGCTCGTGATCGCTGTGATCAATAATGGTAGACTTCAGTCGAGCCGCTCTTGCGGTGGACCTTATCTTCAAAGTGCAAGAAGGTTTGCCATGACTAACTTCGACCAACCAATCCCATGAGATCCTGGGCATAGGCCTTGAGTATGGCTCCCCGCTGGACGGAAAATGTGAAGGAATAGGGTGGTCCGGAGTAGGTGATAAATGAGAAGCATCCGAGGTGGAGCCGTCATAAAAGTACTAGCCCCGCCGTATCTTCTCGCTAGGCACACCATCTTCCGCCGTGGCCTGCCGAGGCTAGTCCCGGAGTCCTCCGTAATTGGCTCAAGCCCGCCAAGAGCCCATTGCAGCCTGAAATGTCCGCCGCTTCGGAGTACTCCCGGTCGATCATCAATAGTAAATCTGAGCTCCAGCGGACTCGGCACTCCTCGGGAAGTCATGGAGGGTAGAACCGGGCACCACCCGGATAGTGTAACCGCCGCGCAGTCATGAACGACAAATGGTGGAAGTGCCTAAGACGTCGTAATATGACTCTCCATGAAAATCTCTGGCGTGGAGCCCTACGTTCCCCGGAATCGGGGTCCCGACGAACAATGGCCGCCTGATCCTCGAGGTGCGATAACCGGGGCGACGAGCCTCCCACCGGGGCTGTAAGGCGATGACTTAGGCCTGGGATACCCAGGACTCCCCGGCCAGATGTCCGGCCCGCTTTGATGTGGCCGAGCCCTCTTGATCATCTCGAGGCACCGGGAAGGCCTGGGGTCCCATCCCTGTCTGATACTCCTAAACCCCGAGGCTCCCCGAAGGATCGTATCAAGACCAGGAGCCTGGGGCCTCACTCCCCGCCCGGGAGTGCAACCCCGACTCCTGGGCTCAGGCGAGACCCACCTCCGGGTACGTACCTACACCGCAGCCGAAAGTGACATGCAGGCAGGCGTGGCTCACGTCAGGAAGCAAAGGCAGGTGCAACACACACAAATGACCAGGCTCTGGCTGAACCACGACAAGGGTACCCGGCTAGCCGGGTGGCACCCGGCAAGGGCAAAGTTGTGGACACCCGACATTGGGGCAGGTTGTGGGGGCTCTGAGCTGCTGAACTAGGGCTCAACTGATGGTAGTAGAGGGCTCAGTCTACACGCTCACGGCTGGTGGCTAAAGGGACACTACAATGGAGACGACGTCGGCTGTGGCACCCGCGTCATTATGGCGTAGTGGGCTAAGAAGATCGGAGACTACACGAACAGGTGAGGCACTACTGGGGGCTCGCGGCTGCGGTGGCTCAGGTGGGGAGGGAGAAGAAAGGATGATGTGAAGGTGAATGGCCCCTCCCCCCTCATTTTTATAAAGTCACGATGTACCGAAAGTTTCGGGGCCAATTTCGCTTATAATACAAATTTCGCTAAACTGCCCACTCGCAAAATACAAAAAAATAAAATTTGACTTAGGTAAATTAAGAACAAAACAATAAAAATAATTATTAATTTTTTTCAAAACCTAAAAAAAAATTAATTTTGTGCTACTTAAAAGGAAAGTCATAAATGGGAAGTTACTTAAAATAGAAAATCGACCAATTTAAAAGCCAAAACTAAAAAAATTTTGAGCTGCAATTTGGTTTATTTGACACCACAAACCAGCTCAATGTTACCAATCTTCATTTATGGGGGGTCAAGGAGGAGGAGCCTTAACCCAGCCGCCTCGTATCTACGCCTTTGATGCTTCGATCCTCTTGTTGATTTTCTTCTCACTGGGTGATTTTGGGCTGACCAATTTCTCTGCAGCGATGACTGATGACAACTCCCAAACAACTGCTTCACCTTGGTTAGCCAATTCTTGCAATTTATGGACATTTGGCTTCCCTGAATTCTGACCAATTGAGCAGACTTCATCGCTTCCTTCCTTATCACCTTCCACTGGTTTATGCTTGTGATTCAAGTGAAATATGTTGAGCTCCAATGTCATGTTGCCAAATGTGAGCTGCATGACTCCATTTCGGCAATTGATGATTGCATTGGCAGTGGCCAAAAATGGTCTTCCCAGGATAATTGGCACATGATTGGGCCCACTTGCAATTGGCTCAGTATCAAGCACTACAAAGTCTACTGGGTAGTAGAATTTGTCTACCTTCACCAACACATCCTCAACTATTCCCTTGGGAATCTTCACTGATCTATCAGCCAATGACAAAGTGATGTTGGTAGGTTTGAGCTCCCCTAAACCTAACTGCTTATACACTGAGTATGGCAGTAGGTTTACACTGGCCCCTAAGTCTAGCAGTGCTTTGTCTATGCAATTCCCTCTAATGTCGAACAAATTGTGGGGATCCCGATCCTGTATTTGACTGGGGTCTTGCTCTGAATTATGGCACTGACTTGCTCGGTTAGAAGGCTTCTTTCAATGCCCAACCCTTTCTTGACTGTGCACAGGTCCTTTAAGAACTTAGCATAAGTTGGGACCTGCTTGATCATGTCGAGCAGTGAGATGTTCACCTTCACTTGCCTTAGCACTTCCCAAATTTCAGTTTGGTTTGGGATTTTTTTCTTGCCTCTTAGTGCTTGGGGAAATGGAGGGGGCATGGTTTTCTTCACTGGGTCTTCACTGATGATTACCCTCTCAGGCTCAGCTTCCTTTTCTTTGCATGTCTCTTCAGCAGTCATGGGCACTGGTTGCTCTACTTCTTTTCCACTCCTCATAGTGATTATAGCTTTCACTTCATCCATTCCTGAATTGCTGGATGAACCTACCTCATGGACCCCTTTTGGATTTGGCAATGTTTGGGAAGGGAACCTTCCTCCCTCCTGTATCTCCAACAATTTGTTGATCTTTGTGATTGAATACCATGTGCTGTCAATTTTCGATTAAGATCGCTTCCTCAAGCCCATATATTCTTTTGTTCGTACTTTACAGTATCAATTCTCTTGCCAATTGTACATTGGATCCCTCTTGTTCTTCCACAAATTGCCTACCACCTTGCTTAAATTCAATATAGCTTGTTCTCAATGAGAAGTGGATGATGATGGTCGTGGTTGAGATGAGGAACCAAACTGTTTGGCACTGGGGCACATAAAGTGTGGGGATTCAGTTTCCAGAGAGATCGATGATTCTTCCAATTAGAATTGTATGTATTACCTGAGGCATTAGGTTGTGGCTTGTATTGGCCCACCAAGATTAGCATGCTCGACATCAAACTCAACGATGGGGCACTTGGATGACGTTCTCCCCGATTGACAAAGGTTGACAAATGATGAACGGGTCATTTCCATGCAAAGGTTTTCAACACCGTCGCACTTCACGGAGCCTCTTCCTAACTCTCCACCTTCCTAGCTAGGCCTAAATTTTTGCTTTCATTTCCATGTCCTCCGAAAGTGTAAAAATTCTCCCTTTGGTGGGCCGAGGGCCTCATTTTCTCCACTTCTGGGTTTGGTCTATCCCAACCCTCGAAGTTTCAGCCACATAACTCAAGAAATCCATAGCTTCATCCGGATTTTTATCAAAATCACCTCCACACATGGTTTCTAGCAATTGCTTCATGGCGGACATACCATTATAGAAATGATTCACTAACATCCGTGCATATCAAACCATGATGTGGACAGCACCGATGGTTTCATGAATCTCTCCCAAAGATTGATAGAATTTCTCGCTGTCATAAATGAGTAAGGTATCCGCTTCTTCAAACTCGTTGGTCTTGGTTGCACTGAAGAATTTCTTCAAAAATTTAGCTTAAAGATCGGCCCAATTTCTAATCGCTTCGCCTCAAGAATTGAGAGTCATATTTGGCTTTGTCCTTGAGGGTCAACGGAATGCCTTCACTGGAAAGCAACTCCATGCTCAAGTATACCTCCTGGGTAAAGTTATGCATATCTCAAAATCCTCGGGAGGTGTGAATATGGATTTTCATTCATACCATGAAATGTGGAAGTTAGGGCACTGATAGGGTCTCAACGCTACATCCCCACAGGAGTATGATGTGCGCAGAAGGAGCACTCACTCCCAGAGGGTGTATGTGTTCCTCATCGACCGTATGCTGTCGAATCATCGGGTGCTTGTCGACTTTGGTCGCTCCTCTAGAGGATCCATTTGGTCACCAGGCACAATCGATTTCACACTTTGTTCAATTGGTGCACTCACTCTTTGCAATCTACTCCGATATCCCTCTGTCCAATGCTGCATAAACACCGTTACACAAACGAGACACAAACAAAGCTAGTTAAAGAAGTCGTTGCTAGTTAAAACAAACCGATCGTTAAGAAAACAAAACAAAGGCAAGAATTGCCATGAAGAAAACTTGCAGTTCCTGCACACTTAAACTCAAAAAGGACTAAAGGTCACCAACACTTGTAATGTGGATTACAAGTACACATCAATTCATCATACGTAGTTTGGCACCATCCCCGGCAACGACGCCATTTGGATTCGTACATCAGGTAGGTGATGCGAATCAATAAAATTTATATATTCCTGTCTTCCCACGCCGTATCGCTTACCGCAAAGAGAAGGCTCAGGGTCGAACACGGGACGTGTTTTCATCCCACTAATGTGACGGTACTAGTGTTTGAAAATCGTGAGGCTTTAGTTTGGCTCGGATTTTTGTTAAAAAATGTGGAGATTATTGCTCACTGGTTAATCAGAATGGCTTAAATGAAAGTGAAATGGCAACTTTGAAGGCTTGGGTCACCAGCTTGACAACATGGTGGTATTATGGTGTCCTCGGTTATTTCCTCGTATTAGGCAAATGACATATAGTCAAAGCCAAACCGATCTTTGTTTAGCTATAAACCTAACCCTAGAAACCACTCCTAATTGGAGTCAACCCGGGCACTAAGCATTCAAAGTCCCATTCAGCCTTGAAAACCCAGCATTTAACCTCATTCCTAAGTGGTTCGCAAATGACATCTGAAGAATGTCGCGCATCTACCATTTAGAATGCACTGAACCCTAAAGCATGGCAAGTACGACCAAAGGAAAGACACAGTGGCATTAAACCTAGTTTGGAAAAGCCGGGAAACATAAATGCAGACCAGAATATTCAAAGCATGAGGACAACCCGTGCCAGCCCCAAAACCAAGCTAGCAACCCTCCTCTTCATACAGGAGAGGCTTAAGCGCCATCCTCGAGTTGTCATCCTCAAGGGGTGTGTTTGGCAGCCGAGAAAATGAGAGAAAGAGGAAAGAGAAGAGAGCAAAGTAAACCCTAAAATGAAAAGCTGCGGGAAAATGTATTAATGAAAAGTTGCTTAGGGTTACAAAGTTGTGGGGGCTTATATAGTCAACCCAAAGTGTGAAAATACAAAAATGCCTAAAATATGAAATTACATAAGGGACAAAATGGTAATATATCAAATGTGGTCGTTACATCAAGAATTCCAAAACACAGTAATGAGATTCGCTATGCAGGAAATTTCACAGATACGAAATTTCGCTATGCTAGCTGTAAATTTTGCTAGCTAGCTAAATTTTTGTGAGATAGCCAGTTCAGTATTTTCGCCAGAACAAAGGAATTTATCAATAAATTTCGCTAGCCTAGCGAAATTTTTGTGAGATAGCGAATTTGGGTATTTTCGCTAGGAACAGTGAATTTCGCTAGATAGCGAAATTTCGCTAGCCTAGTGAAATTTTCACATAACGAAATTTTCGCAAGCATAGCGAAAATCCCTGCTTTGCCTGTTTTGTTGCATCCTCCTGCAACCTTCTTTCTTCACATCCACTTCACATTTCTTCATCTTTGATGGTTGAAAACACTGTGAATCCTCAGCATTCGGCAAATATCTTGACATCAAACTTGAACTAAATGGTCGAGGCACGAAAAAGCCCGTAAAATTACTAAAAACAAACTCGAATGGAACAGGAAACTAAGTGGACTCGCACACATCAATTGGCTTTTAATTTGATATGATTAGTGCGCAAAGCACTCAAACCTATCTTAATAGGGCCCAAAATAAGAATTTTTGGGCACTAATCACCATGCGGAAGAACCAAATAAAGAACAATAAAATTAAACAATAAATCTCTGCATATCAATAAAAAGTCAATGTCCGGGCAATAATAAAAATCCTGTGCCCGCCGCTAGAAAATAATGAGATAAAATAAAAGCCTGCGAGGTCGAGCCCCGACTACGTAAGGTGCGGTAAGAAGGCAGAGCCCTAACGAGCAAGGCAGGGGAGCTGGGCTCTAAAGGAACCTGAAGATCATCAGGTAAGGGAGCACGGTCAGATTCCATAGCACTCCCCATTTGTGTCGCCTCGTACCGCATTCTTCCGCCTCCTCATCAGAAAGCTAGAAATTGAAATCTAAGTCTGGGAAAGCTCTAGAAGCCTTGTGCTGGAAGGCAAGCCACCCGGGAGGCCCACTGCAGTGTGGGCTCATCCCCGAGTCACATCACTTCACCTCAACTAAAGCCCTACCTTTCAAGGTCCCCCTGAAGCTTGCCGAGCTCCTTCGTTAAGCGATCCACGGAGCTTCCGGCCTCCGAAGCCTCTTGGCGAACCTAGTCCAACGTCGTCGCTTTGACGCATAGGTCACCCTTGACAGCTTGCAACTCCTTTCTGGCCAACCGTAACTCGTCCTCGGCAACCCACAAGTCTTGCCGGGCCTTCTTTTCTTTGTCCTCGGTCGGCGCCCTAGCTATTGAAGTATGCTTCAAGTCAGATTTGTGCCTCACAAGCTCTCGGTCAAGGTCTTATCCAATGTAGGTCGTGAGGAACTTAGCCTTATAAGACTTCACCGCGCTGAGCCCTCAATAAGGTCGCGGCCCTCCCACAGCTCTTCACGTAGCAACCACCTACCAAAGAACAAGCAAGAATCAATTAACAATACAAACAATAAGGAAATGGACCAATAAGGCGCTTGATGTACGTGCGCCCCCCAAGCTTAAAGAGAGCTAGAGCCTCAACTGGGACAAAGATAATCGCGAAGGATGGAGGAACAACAACAAAGAGCTCCAAGAGAAAGTAGAGAGTCTTCATCCCTCACAAAGACTAAAGCAACCCTTCCCACATCATCCGGTACTGGAGGGGAGGGGGCCCAGGCACCATGACGTAGGACTCCAGATCGAAAGAGGAAGAACCCCAAAGGGGCCTGGCCATCTCTCCGAAGAATCTGTACCTTCTCGACAATAGACAAAGGTGAAGAAGAGACCCCCACCTTTAAGGTCTTACCCTTAGCAGGGGGGCAACCCTCAAGGGAAGCTTGAGTCTTCCACTTTACGCTCCTTCTCTTCTTTGTCAGCACCTCTATGCGAGCTCGAAGCTCTCCCCGAGTGGGCTTCGCGATAAGAGGCTCCAAAGCAGAAGACGAATAAGACTTTGAGAGAGGAGGTAGAGAAGGCTTCATGACTACATGAGGAGATGACCTTAATAGGAAGTCAGTGCAGCTTCGCACTGCATCGACCCAGAATATCCACCATGAGCTTGAGACAGCCTCTGCAGGTAGATTTTGTTCAACCTTCGTCACCTCTTCATCTCGTAGCTAAGACTATGCTGCATTAACTAAACCACACAACTAAACCAGAGTTAGAGACACCCAAGGACTTTCGAAAATTAGACTCGATTGGAGCAAGGGAGAACTCACGTAGGATCTCAGGGGTGGTCTAAGAGGTCGGAACGCCAAGTGTGTCTTCCTGATCAGGGAAATTGTATTCCCAATTGCGGCCACTAACAAAAAAGTAGCATTCCTTCCAATATATAAGAAGCCTAGTAGTGGACTGCTTAAAAATATATAAGAAACCTTCCATAGACTCTTTTACACTGAAAAGGTCAAGTAATAGAGCTAAGTTGGGAATACCTAGGCCTTTATCCCTGAAAACAATGAGGAGGCCAACCAAGATGCCCTAAAAGTTAGGGCAAAGTTGGGCTGGGCATACGTTGAAGTACTGAAGGACGCACTTGAAGAAAGGGTGCAAGGGGAAGCGGATACCATTCTCAAAGGCAACCTCAAAAAAGCAAACCATCTTAGGAACATGGATGACGTAAGAGGGGAGAAAGTCTAGGTGCCAAACATGGATACCAACCGGAGGCCTATAACTAGTGGCAAAAATTTCCACATAGGAAGGCTCGACCCGACTGGGGCCCACAGCATCCGAACACCTCACAACAGCCCTAAGATATACCGATCTGGTGGGGTACCTGATCATGCTAATCCTCTCTTTACCCTTACTAGGCCGAGGGGGATGACCCACCAATGGAGCCCTAAAGGCTGCAATGGGGAGACCACCAGACCCACCACTCAATTGCCTCCGCATTTGGATCCTCTGCCAGCTCGCCTCTCATATGCAAAGCGCCAGAAAGCAGCCTAGGACCTCGAAGAAGGCAAGATTGGGCAAGGTAAAGAAGGGTGAACGAATGAAAAAAGAGGCTCCAAATACATCCAAATAGCCCGAAGGCCAAGATGGGGAAAGCTAAAAAGAAGAAGAAGGAAGACGTACCGAGCTATGGAAGAAAACAAAGAAAACGATCCTCAGGAAGGCAAGGCGACAAAAGCGATTATGAGCAACAGACAAAGACGTTCAAAAGGGGGAAAATCCAAACGCGTAGAGGAAGAGGACTCAAGAACAGAGAAACATGAAGTAACTGCCAGAGGATGTCCCTAAAGGCAATGAGGCGATAGCCAAATTGCCACCTAAAATAAAAAGTCATTATTATCACAAGACGCTTGATCACTATTAAAGCCCTAATCAAACCATCCCCGAGTAGCCACGTGGAAATCACACTCGATCCATGAAACGGTATAGCCCTTGCCTACGCTCGCTTTAGCCAAGGGCTGGGGGGGAACTGATTGGGTTTAAAATAATAAGTGTGCAGGCCCAGAACACAAGCCCAAATGTCAGGTTTAAGAGGAGATTAAGGAGCAGGCCTAGTACAATGGCTCGCCCTTAATGATATCCCCCAAACATAGGCCCAAAACGAGAGCCCAATTTACCCCTTTAGAAGGCTGGCAATGTAATCAGCCTAAAGGGCCCATGTCAAAGAAAAGTACCCAACTTCCCTAATTAAATCTCCACCAATTAGGGAATTAAGATATTTTCTAATTATTGCTCATCAATTATCCCTTATTATTTGGTTAACGATAAGGAAAGAAAATCCCTCACCCAATGGGAGAAATATTCGTATCATCATCCAACTAGGAAAGTTATCATGACCATCCATTATAAATACCAGGCTACCCCATCACAAAAGGTACGCACAAAATTCATTCCCTAATCGCCGATCCTCTGTCCCACCGAAAAGAATCGATTTAAAGACTGAGAGGCAATGGGTGATCCCCGCCAGTACTTTATGTTTTTTATTTTTGCAGAGGAGTCCGATATCCAAAGTCAGCGGACCGACCCAGCAATTCCAACAAGCTCCAGCCCAGTTTTGGTTGAGTAAGCATCAACAACTATAATACAAAAAGTTCTCTTTCTATTCCCATATCTTGAAAAGTGTATCATTTCTATTATCTTTCAACCTTTTTAGTTTTGTTTTTTGTCCTATTGCAATCAGTTTATAATATGTTGTTTGCGTGTGCTTCTATTTTTTATTTTTATAATAATAGTAACTCTAATAGAAAATGTAGGAACTATTTCTTAAATTTTAAATTAGTTTATCTTGTAAGACTTGTCATGTAAACCCCTAGTTTCAATCTATAACCTCTTAGTGTTAAAAGATGGATTAGAGAGGTAAAATAAATCTCTACATTAGATTAATTGAATCTCATGGCGTTAGAGAATTATCAATTTAAGGTTGACGACTAAATTAGTTGTAACGCCCCGTCCCGAGAGAGTATGCGACATGATGTCAGAGGGGCGATAAGAGCACTAAGTCCCATTGTAATATTTTTGAGATGAAATTAGGAAATGATAAATTATGGAGCCCGGAATTTTAGTGCAAGGGTGTACAATTGTAATTGACCATAAAGGACATGTAAAGTCATAAACAAGTAGAGATGGGCCAGAATAGAAATAAAAACAAAGTTACACCTGCAATATTAAAGAATTAAAGACCAACTTGCAAATTGAGACTTTGAGGTTATAAATAGCCATGAGACAAAAGCCAAATTCATTTTGTTCTCATTTGGTTAGGGCAAAAACGTAGGAGGGAGGAGAATAGAGGAGAGAAGAGCAAGGAAGAGGAAGAGAAGGAATAAGAAGGAGAAGACCAAAAAAAATTCAAGTATGTGTTTGCCTCTCGAATCATGGGTAATTGAATTTTAAGGTTTGGTATGGAGATTAGTTGCCTTGGTCTAGGTTTTGTGCAAAGATCACATAAACCTTGAATTTGTTGGGGTTAAGGAGAGTTAAACCCCAATTGGTGGAAAATAGACATGGAATCATCAAATTATATGATGTTTAAGAATGGTGGACCTTTGGGTGAATTCATAAGATTTTCACCTAGGTTTTGTTGTATGGAGTTCCAAACCACCAATACAAGTGTTATGGAGTGGTTTTGAATGACTTTCATGTTGATTATTGAGGTATTACGGTTTTGAGGATTGGTTGTAAAAAAAACAAAGGAGAATGTTGGGTTTTTAAAGGAATTGCCGCTGCAATTTTTTGTAAAACCCTATTTTTGTTTTTTTGCTATAAATTAAGTTAGAATCATCCAAATGAATTGATTACAATTGGTAAAGAACCATAGGAGATAGGGATACATATGTATAGAAGGGACCAAGAGCAAATTGTAGCTCTAAGGCTCCCAAATATGGATTGAAATGTGAACTCGTGTAGCTCACTGATTTTGCTTTGTTTTGGGTATGGTTGTAGTGTTTTGGTCATAAGTGGAGTTTCACTCATCCAAATTGAGTGATTCAAAATTCTAGGTAAAATAGACTTCTAGGGGAATAAGTTATCTGAAGGAAGTTTGAGTAAATTTTAACCCCATAGTGCCCAGAAATATTTCCAAGTGGAGCTACGTGCAGATTCTGCTCACAATTTGAGTAATCTAGATATAAAATACACAATAACTTGAGTTTTAAGACCAAATTGGTGATTCCACTGAGAGGAAACCTTAGAACCATAGCTTCAAATGAGTGAAGAAACAAAAGGAAATTTCATGTGACTAGAAGGTGATATATAAGTGAACCGTAGGAAGAAGAACGAAGGAAAACGTGAGTCCCGAAAGCAACAGGCTACCACCCGCCTCTGCATGGCCGTCCGTTTGAGTAAAAATATAATTTTTCGCTCCAAGCCTTCAGCAATTAAACTAACTACGGGGGTGATCCCTAAGGGTCAAAACTAAAAACTTACATAAAAAATCGGTATTAGAGAGTCTCGTTGAGTAGAAACAAGTTAGAGGATATATAGAGAAATGATCTTAATTGAGATTCTCGACCTTATAGTTGAGAATTGAAATTTTTTTAAATTTTTGGCACTAGTAATGATGAGAATATGTGTAGGTGACGGGCACGCGGAGCAACGCTCCACGAGCCTCGTAGAGAAGCTTGACGGGGAGTGACGCGGCTTCAAGGTAAGTGGTTTGCCACTTAAGATCCTTTCCAATTTCATGCAATTGGTTGATGTTGGTAATGAATATGGTAGTTAAGTAATCTAAAAAGAAAATATTTGAAAAGAGAGTTTTAGAAGTTTCAAAACGAGTTAGATTTGTGCTTTTGATACTAAGTAAATGTAGTTTTAAAACCCATGTATATTCCTTAAGATATAATGAAATTTAGCGTTAGGTGACGACGCAATAAATTCCGTCCATAGTCGCTCACAATAAAGAAAAATTAGCACTACACGACGATGCAGAAAATTCCATCCGTATTTGCTCGGGCCATAGAAAGTATAAGCGCTACGTTACGATGTAGACAATTCCGCACGTAGTTGGCTATTTAGGAGTAGTTTGGCACTACGTGGCGACGCAAAGAATTCCGCTCATAGTTGCCTAGAGTTTTAGCACTACAACCGCGATGCGCAAATTCCGCATTTGCAGCTTGCTCGCGATGCTTTAGCGCCCCTACGCGCGATGTAGTAAATTCCGTAACGTAGTGGCCGAGATGATCAGCGCTTCACGCTGGCTGCTAGTTTCAAATCACTCGTGATGGTGAAAATAATTAAAGGATATACATGTGGGTTTTTGAAAGAAATCATAAAACAAATGATAAATTGTCATGTTAAGCAGTATGATATATATCTTCGTGCATCTAACTTGTTTGTTCATTTTGTAGCTATTTATATTCCATTGTGTGCTATTAAGTGATGATAGGATTTCATCATTTAGTTGTCCATAGGTGGGCGACATGACCTATGATGTAAAAACTTTATGTATAAGATGGATATGTAATCAACAACATATATTTGGATTTTGAAATTGTATATTTGTAAATATCCATGCATTTCATATATGAAGCATCTAGGATATATTCTACTTAATTTTGTAAGTTTGTATTTATAAATTGAGAATTGAGTGTTAATGTATGCAGGTTGGTGGAAATATGATAATGATTATTGCAAGTTTGGGAATAAAGAAGTTTGGAGGAATCGAGGTATTAGTAGAAGTGTAAATTTCTGATAGGTAAATTGCTTATCAAAATGTAGTCAAGCATTTAAAATTTTATAAAATATTTGAAACAAAAGTTAGAAAATTTTTATCACTCCCAACTAATTAAAAGAAAATTTAATTTATGAGTTTAAACGAGTAAACCAGTTATAGAAATTTAGGGTTCACTTCTCGGATTTCTTCGATCCAACGAGTCGGTTTCGAGGAGTCCGTTGAAGTGTTCCGCAGATCCTCCGTACAAGAGTTTAGATGGGCTGGCCGTGGCTGTCCCGCTGTTGGTATCGTGAGCGTGTCTTGCCTCAGTTGAAAGTTAAGAAAGTTTTAAGAGAAAAATTTGAACTATTTTGCACTAATCAGGTACTAGTTATGCTTTAATAAGATGTAGTTATTCTCGTGTACACATCATTCTTCTCGCATTTCAAGAGTTATGTTTTCATTGATCGTATGTTTAAAGCATGTTATAGTAATTGAATTCACTGGTATTATGAATATGCATTAAATTGTGAGTTAAATATTGCATGGAATTATCATGCATTATATTGAGTTAGTGGCTGAACTTGAAATTTTGATTCGTCTATATAAGGTAATTAGTACACATTTAGCTATGCAAATACGAGGTCGTCCGAGGACACGACAGTACCGCAGAGGCACCCACACCAAATAGAGCAAAAGGACGAAACACAACATGCTAGAGAGTTTTGTACACCCACACCATCACAAGGCCAAGACGACCGTAGCCTACCCAGACCTATTCCAGGCGTATGGAATGATGGCACATATGCTAGCAAAGGGCCCTTCACAGCCCGCGAGTCCGGGATATCGATTGAGAGCTTCCAGAAATTAGGGCGTCTAAGCCGTATGATGGCAGCTTTAGACTCAGAGAGAGCTATCTTGATAGAGGCAAACAAAGAGATTTTTCGATGATGGGGGTGTACAGAGGAGGAGGGTCTCCTATTCGCCTTCCTACTTAAAGATCGCGCCAAGGGATCGGTGGAAGGTGCAGATCAGGGAGCACACCCGTAGGTGTCATATAGGCGGAGTTCAAGAGAGAATTTACGCAGAGATTTTTTCCTAAAAGCTATAAAGATGCCAAAGTTGAAGAGTTTTATAGATCGGGAGTAGCAGAGCTCCTCACCTCAGAGTACGAAAAGAAGTTTTGTAGTCGATTCGCCTAGTTCCTTCTTTGGCAGAATGAACAAGAGAAGATCAACAGATTATGGAAGGTCTTAACCTGCGCTAGGGACCATTAAAGGACATATGCATCACATACCGTATATGGGGCGGGCCAGGAGGCGTACCACCGTAGTAGTTGCAGTGCACAGATCGCCCAAGTGAAAGTCACACTGGTCGAAGAGGAGCTGACCGGTAGCCATCGGGTGAGAGGCCAGTAAGATGCATAAGAGCTCGGCCGCGTCGCATGGTCACGCAGTCGAAGATAGCTAGAGACCCCAGCCGCTAGAGTTCGCTCGTCATCACCGTAACCAAAAGCCAAGAGAGTCGATGAGCCGACCAAAGGTGCAATAGATACGCCGACTCGTGAGTGCCTTCGTATGTGACTAGGGTGTTTCTGGGCGCGCTAAGAGGGCCATTTCAGAGGGACTCGTCTAAGGTGCGGATACCATCCACGAGGCCATATCTACAACCAGGCGCAATGGGAGTCGCGTGGACCCGATAGGAGGCCCTCAGACCGGCGAGCTACTAAGGTACGGGCACCAGCATGGAGCAGAGGCATACCTAGAGACAAACTTAGTAGACCATCCAGTAGCACCGATGTAGACCTCAAGTCGTGCTGCTAGAGTATATGGTGACCCAAATAGCGGCCGATGCTACCCTGTATGTGGTCATAGTACCATTTCTTTATTCGACATCGACGTCATGTATCAGGAGTCAGAGCCACCATTCTTTTATTTCTGAGTTCATAGAGAGAGTCGGGATAGAGATGAGACCGACCGAGTGTAGTATGGTAGTGTCACTTCCCACGGGTGATTCGCTTATTGCGAATATAGTCTACAGGGGAAGTAAAGTGACTATAGCAAGTCATGCGTTCGAGGCTGATAGTACTCCATATTCATGACTTTGACATCATTCTGGGCATGGATTAAGAAGCAAACATCGGCTACCATTGCTACAGAAAGAGGTCCAGTTTAGTCAACCTGGGGAACCAGAAGTGATCTTTTGTGGAGAGAGGAAGATACTTTCTACAAGTTTAATCAGCGTAATACAAGCAAACAAGATGCTCCGTAAAGCATGCCAGGGGTACCTAGTGTATGCAATAGAATATGCTAACAGTGAGATGCAGTTGGCAGAAGTTCCCGTGGTGAACGAGTTCTTGATATTTCCGAGGATCTACCAGGGTTACCGCCGGACAGAGAGATTGAATTCGAGATTGAGCTAGCGCCAGCTAATGCAGCCCATCTCTAGGCTGCATCGATGGCACCCGCAGCTAAAAGAATTGAAGGTGCAAATGGAAGAATTGTTAAGTAAAGGCTTCGTTAAGACGAGTACATCACCATGGGGAGCTCCGGTGTTTTTTGTTAAGAAGAAAGATGAGAGCCTTCGTTTATGCATCGATTATAGATAGCTCAACAAAGTAACCATCTGGAATCAGTATCCATTGCCAAGAATCGATGATTTATTTGATCAGTTACAAGGAGCTAAGGTCTTCTCGAAGATAGATCTACAACTAGAACATCACCATGGTGCGAGGGAAGATGTCTCAAGACAAATTTCTTCGTAATCTATGATATGGGCATTATGAATTTCGTGATGCCATTCGCCCAACCAACACCCAAAGAAATTTTTATGATTCGATGAATCGTGTCTTCGACCTTATTTAGACAAGTTCATCATAGTCTTCATCGATGATAATCTGGCATATTCAAGTAGTAAAGAAGATCATGCAAAGCACTTGAGGATAAGTATTATTAAACTCGAGAGCATCACGGTGCAAAGTTCATCAAGTGCCAATTTTGTTAGATCGAGTAGCATTCATGGTATCGCGAGGGTATTTCAAGAGACCTCTAAAATAGAGCTATTGTAGATTGAAACCACCTACCGAACGTAAACAAGTCTAAGTTTCGGGTTTAGCCGTTACTATAGAAAGTTCGTAGAAGGGTTCTCAAAGATAGCTACTCCACTAACCAAGTTAACAAGAAAAGAAGAGAAGTTCATCTGGTCAGAAGCTTGTCAGAACAGTTTCGATGAGTTAAAGCAAAGACTGACTACTGCACCAA
This sequence comes from Tetrastigma voinierianum, assembly GCA_016808115.1. Lineage (NCBI taxonomy): Eukaryota > Viridiplantae > Streptophyta > Magnoliopsida > Vitales > Vitaceae > Tetrastigma > Tetrastigma voinierianum. The sequence goes on from JAEQBH010008145.1 coordinate 92,670, forward strand.
GATTTACACCCTCGTAGCCGAGGGATTTACAAGATATCAGGATGCCTCCCGTGCAAGGTTTAGGCATGTGGTTGATGCGAACGTGGATAGAGTGATAGCTTATGCTTCAAGGCAATTAAAGAAGCATGAAGTAAACTATCCAACACACGATTTAGAGTTAGCGGCTGTAGTGTTCGCATTGAAAATATGGCGACACTACCTCTATGGAGTACCTTGCAAGATCTTTACTGATCACAAATAAACAAGCAAGATTCATTCTCACAAAAAGATTTGAACATGAGATCAGGAGGTGGATAGAACTCATTAAAGACTATGATCACACCATTGAATACCACCCAGTAAGGCAATTGTAGCAGATGCGTTTAAGCAGAAGCCCCTAGTTCCCTAGCTCAAACTTTTAAAGCAGAATACTTGAAAATGCTAGTAGAACTGAGATCTATGGGGGTCAATAGAGACAAAGAAGTACTTAGGTACTCTAGAGGCAGCGCCTTTCATGTTCGGCCAGTGTTAGTGGATAGGGTTAGAGACTTGCAAGCTCAGGACCCGTATTTGATGAAATTGAGAAGCAAGATAGAGGCGGGACAATGGAGTAACTTCACCTTACGAGGTAATGGGACACTAGTGTTGGGCCAGAGATTATGTGTCCTAGATGTGATAGAGTTGAAGAAAGAAATCATGCAAGAGGTACACTCATCAGCATATGCGATGCATCCAGGGAGTACTAAGATGTATCAGACTCTGAGAGACCACTAATGTGGAGTAAGGAAGAGAGAGAGATAGCGTAGTTCAGATTCCAAGCGCCTAACTTGTCAACAACCAAGATTGAACACGAAACTTGCGTGTTTGACAGCCTTTATCCATTCCTGAGTGGAAATAGGAAAGGATCACGATGGATTTTGTGACAGGACTTCCCAGGACACAACATAGACATGATGCTATTTGGGTTATTGTGGATAGATCACTAAGCCTACCACTTCATTGCTACTAATAATACCTATTCCCTAGAAATATGCCAGCTGTATGTAGATGAGATTGTAAGGCTACATGGCTTAACGTTGTCCATTGTATCGGACATAGATCCTCGCTTCACTTCTCGATTCGACCGGGTTACAAGATGCTACTGGGCACCGGGATTACACTTAAGTAATCGCCCACCCACGTACGCATGGCCAATCAAAGAGAATCATTCAGACTCTCAAAGATATGTTGAGAGCCTGTGTGATGGAGTTTAAGGGAAGCTGGGATAATTACCTACCATTGATAGAGTTTGCCTACAACAATAGTTATCGCCTAAGATTATCGCACCCTATGAGGCATTGTATGGCAGAAAGTGTAGAACCCCAGTCTGTTGGGATGAAGTGGGGGAGAGAAGATTAATTGGCCTAGAGATTGTCCAAGATACAACCAAGAAAGTAAATATGCTACGAGAGCGGTTGAAGATAGAAAATGACAGGCAGAAAAGCTATGCGGACAATCGAAGACGAGATCTGAAGTTTGAAATGGGTGATCAAGTATTCCTACAAGTCTCGCCATGGAAGGGTATTTTGAGGTTCGGGAAGCATGGAAAGTTGAGTCCACGATATATAGGCCCTTGGTGAGATAGTAGACAAGGTGGGTGAAGTGGCTTATCTGATTGAGGCTACCGCCGCAGTTAGCCAACATCCATGATGTGTTCCACGCTTCCATGATAATGGCATATAGCTGACCCCTTCACATATTCTTAAGGAGCAACCTATTCAAGCTTGAAGGAAAATCCCACTCTACGAGGATCATCCAAGAGAAATCCTAGGATCGTAGAGATCAGTGTTAAGGTAATAAAGTGGATTCCACTAGTGAAGGTGCTATGGCGAAAATCATGCTTAAGAGGCTACATGGGAGCCCGCTACGATGTGCCCAATACCCTCGCTGTTTGAATAAGACGCAATTTAAATTTCGAGGACGAAATTTTTAAAGGGGGGAAGAAATTGTAAACCCCTAGTTTCGATCTATAACCTCTTAGTGTTAAAAGATGGATTAGAGAGGTAAAATAAATCTCTACATTAGATTAATTGAATCTCATGGCGTTAGAGAATTATCAATTTAAGGTTGACGACTAAATTAGTTATAACGCCCCGTCCCGAGAGAGTATACAAGATACGATGCTGAAGATAAGAGCACTAAGTGTCCTGGTATTGTAATATTTTTGAGATGAAATTAGGAAATGATAAATTATGGAACCCAGAATTTTGGTGTTAGTGCAAGGTACAATTGTAATTGACCATAAAGGGCATGTAAGTCATAAACAAGTAGAGATGGGCCATATTAGAAATAAAACAAGTTACAATTGCAATATTAAAGAATTAAGGACCAACTTGGTAAATTGGGGAATTTTGAGGCTATAAATAGCCAGTGAGACAAACCAAAGTCATATTGGGTCTCATTTGGTTAGGCAAACAGAGTGAGGGAGGAGAATAGAGGAAAGAAGAGCAAGGAAGAGGAAGAGGAGGAAGAATAAGGAGAAGACCAAAAATTCAGGTATGTGTTTGCCTTGGAATCATGGGTAATTGAATTCTTAAGGTTTGGTATGGAGATTAGTTGCTTCCTTTAGTCTAGGTTTTGTGCAAAGATCACATAAACCTTGAATTTGTCAGTTATGAGAGCGTTCCACCAGGAAAATAAACATGGAATCATCAAATTATATGATGTTTAGAAGAATTGTGGACTCGTTTTGAATTCATAAGATTTTCACCAGTGGTTTTGTCAGATGGGAGTTCCAAACCACCAATACAAGTGTGTTATGGAGTGGTTTTGAATGACTTTCATGTTGATTATCGAGGTATTACGGCTTTCGAGGATCAAGTTGTAAAAAAAAAAAACAAAGGAGAATGTTGGGTGTTTAAAGGAATTGTCGCCAAAATTTTTGTAAAACCCTCTCGCTTTTGTTTCGCTATAAATTGCTAGAATCATCCAAATGAATTGATTACAATCGTAAAGAACCATAAGAGATGTGGCTAAGAATGTACAGAGGGGACCAAGAGCAAATTGTAGCTCTAGGGCTCCCAAATATGGACTGAAAGGTGAACCCATGTAGCTCAACGATTTTGCCTGCTTGTGCAGACAGAAGGTTGCACTATAAATGACTTCATCCATATTGAGTGATTCAAAATTTTGGGTAAAATAGACTTCTAGGGGAATAAGTTATCTGAAGGAAGTTCAAGCAAATTTTAACCCCAGAGTACCCAAAAATATTTCCAAGTGGAGCTACGTGCAGATTCTGTTATGTCAATTTGAGTAATCTAGATATAAAATACAATAACTTGAGTTTTGGTGATCCAAATTGGGTGATTCCAATTGGAGAGGAAACCTTAGAACCATAGCTTCTGATGGGGTTTGAAAAATAGGCGCGCAGGCCTACTCACTAGGCCCAAAGGAGAGGCAAGCCCTATAAAACACCTGCCCCCTAGCCGGGCCTAAACGAAAGCCTACCACTCCACCCCAAAGGCCGATGATATGGATAATCGGGAAGGCTCCATCCCAAACCGACTAACCACCAATAAGGGAAACAAGATAATTCTCAATATATTATCCTGCAAATCCAACTGGGTCCTCACCAATAAGAGAAACAGATACCCTCACTAATATATTATCCCAAGTAAATCCAATCAAATCTCACTAAAAGGAAGGAGGATAATTCTCAATAAACTATTCCTTCAATATCTCTTTCTAAAATCCGATAAAGGCAATAAATATCTCATCCAATGGGAAAGAATCCTTACTACCCTCAAATTGGGAATAATATACACTATAAATACAGGGTCACCCCAGCGGTGAAAGGTACGCACTCTTAGACGCATACTCATATGCAACACATTCGCCTCTGCGCTCTCTTCTCTCGTAAAGAAACCGACTCAGAGCCTGAGCGCCACCCGCATAGCCCTCGCCGACCCCCTTCTTTTATATTTTTGCAGAGGAGTGTTACGACCAAGGTTTGCAGATCGGTATCAAGTGTTATCATACTTCAGTCCAAATCGATCCGTGACGCCGCGATCCCAAAATTCTTCACAAACAACTGGTCCGCACTAACGACCCCACACATCGCCCGTACCCCGCCCGCTGAAAAGCATCATCGGGCGCCGCCTATGGAACGACGCTTCCTCCATAAACATAACGATTTCTCGCCATCGAGAATAACTCAAACACAAGCAGAGCAACGCCAACCGCTAAGGATGCAGGATCCGCCAGTTACATTGCTACCAGCGCCACAAAGACCGGAGTCAGGCCGCTTCACGGACGTTCGCCTACTCGCAGATTGTGCCACGCCGCTTCAAGAGTCGCACGCCAGCTACACGCCATTCTGGGCTGAACGCCGCTAAGGCCCTAGCGCTGGGAGCCCGCTTGCTCACTTTGACGAGCTCTCTACTCGACGTGCCACGCCGCCTCAAGAGTCGACCGCCAGTTACATCGCCATTCGCTTCAACGCCGCCAAGGCTCCCGCCGGCCAGGAGCCCAGCTTGCTCACTTTGACGAAGTTCCCTCTACTCGCACAGCCATGCGCCTCAAGAGTCAAACCACCACAGTTAAGACGCTTATTCGGCTTTGAAGGCCACCAAGGCCTCGCCGCTGTGGGCCTAATAGCTCTTAACACCGACGAGCCCTCCCATCAACATCCGACGAGCTCCTATTATTTATACGGGCGAGTTTCATACCAGTTTACTCCCGACGAAATGCTCACCGTGTTTATCCGACGAAATTCTATTATTTACATGGACGAGCTCTTACAACAGTTTACCTGACGAGCTCCTTCCAAACGGCTCTACCTGACGAGCCCCTATTATTTACATGGACGAGCTCTCGCAACAGTCTACCTGACGAGCTCTTCCCAATGGCTCTACCTGACGAGCTCCTCCAAACAGCTCTACTTGACGAGCTCCTATTATGTACATGGACGAGCCTGCTGTCGCCACCCCGACGAGCCTCCCAATGCCTCCCGACGAGCCCTATTATTTACACGGACGAGCCTACAAATCAGCCACTCCGACGAGTTCCTTCCCAAATCCGCCTACCTGACGAGCCCCTATTATTTACATGGACGAGCTCTCGCAACAGTCTCCCTGACGAGCTCTTCCCAATGGCTCTACCTGACGAGCTCCTCTAAACAACTCCTATTGACGAGCCCTTCATTGCACACTCCACGACTGGCCCTTCCCACAAATCCTATCGACGAGCCTCCCTCAACCAAGACTAACAGCCCTACTATTCACTTTGACGGCCTTCAACGTACTTCAACAAACGGGCTCCTTCCTACTATTCACTGACGTCCCTTCACCGCACAAATGCACAGACACCCTTCCTACTAATTCCCATTGACGAGCTCTCCTCAACTCGCATTGACTGTGCCTCTACTATTCTTCTTTGACAAGCCTCTTCACCGCATATCGCATGTGATCTGCCCATCCTACAATTCATATTGACGAAGCTCTTCCCTCGATATGGACGAGTTCCCACTGTTAAGCCTGACGAGCCCTTCACTGCACTTCAAATAGACGGGCTCCTTCCTACTATTTTCATTGACGAGCTCTTCCCATCAGTCAACATGGGCGAGCTCCTTACCACGACTCCGACAAGCCCTTCAATCGCGATAATGATAAACGGGCTCCATCCTACAATTCATATTGACGAAGCTCTTCCCTCGATATGGACGAGTTCCCACTGTTCAGCCTGACGAGCCCTTCACTGCCCTTTGTGATGGACTATAGCCCTCGCTACTATTTACCGACGAGCTTCCCATCGGCCAACATGCGGGCGAAGCTCCTACTACGATTCGATGAGCCTTTCACCAACAGCCTCAATAACGAGTCTTGCTCGCACCGATGAGCTCTTCCCATCAACACACATGGACGGTGCTCTACTCAACTGTTCACGGACGAAGTTCGCCTACCTGCAAGTCACGCCACTCGAGGAGTCGATAAGCCGGCCAATCGCCACTCTGGGCTGCTGGTTCGCCACTTCAATCGCCACGGCCAATCGCCACTGGGCCAACACCACTCGGCTCAATCGCCACTGGCTACATTTCCACTGCCAACGCCACTCCGCTCAAACGCCCACATCGCCACTCCTACCAATCGCCACTCGGCCAATCGCCACTCTGGCCATAACGCCACTCTGGCCATCCGCCACTGCTCAATCGCCACTGCCACAACGCCACCTCGGCTCAACTCACCGACTCAATCGCCACTTGGCTACATTGCCACTTACACATCGCCACTCCTACCGAACGCCACTGTTAGCCACAAATGTCAGGAGCCAAGTAATTCATATTGACGAGGCTCATCCCACTCAAGCACGGACGAGCTCTACTTAATATTTATTCCGACGAGCTCATCCCATCACTCAACATGGACGAGCTCTACCGTACTACTCATCCTAACAAGCTCTTCCCATCACACAACATGGACGCAGCCCGCCTCAATTATTCATTCCGCGAGCCTTCCCATCACTGGGCATCACGACGAGCCCTCCTCAATTATTCATTCATACGAGCCTTCCTATCACACAACATGGGCGAAGCCTTATTCTCATGGATCTAATTCTTATCTCAAGAATCTCACATCGACGAGCTCTTCCCATCGGCCACTTGACGAGCTCTACTCAACCGCTCACCCGACCCGCCTCTTCCCATCGCTCACTTCGACGAGCTCCCCTACTCAATTGTGCTCAATTCCGACGAGCTCTTCCCATCGGGCCTCACTTAGACGAAGCTCTACTCAACCGTTTCACTCGACGAGCCTTCCCTCGCCCACAGGACGAGCCCCCGCCAACCCCTTCACATTGACGAGCTCTACCCACCTACTCGCATTGACGAGCTCTTCCCCTCGTATCCCATTGACGAAGCTCTTCCCAAGTTCGCACTAACGAGGTCTTCCCATCAATACACATGGACGAGCTCTACTCAACTGTTCACACAGACGAGCTCTTCCCATTAGTTCGCGAGGACGAGCTCTACCCACCTACTCGCATTGACGACCTCAGCCAAAAGCAGGTCGCGCAACCTAGGAAATCAGTTGGGCCATCGATTACGTTAGCCGATGGAGACATCAACTTTCATTGACGACTCGCCAAAAGCAGTCATGCAAACTTAAGGAATCAATTCTACCATACAAGTCAGCCGATGGAGATCAGCAACTAGCACTAACGACCTCGTACCTAAAAGTCGCATGTTCTAGCAATCGGTTCAACAACAAGCTTTTCAGCCTGACGGCCTCTAGCGAATTAGCTCACTAGCTTAATTTCAACTCGCACGCTCAATTTAGGGCCATTCGATTCAAGGAACGCAAGACGAACTGGGCCGAGGATATTTACTAAGAAATGAGCGAGAGAACCGAAAGGTCATCATTATCACCGTATAAGACGGTCAGCCCTAACTAATCCAAACCCTCGAAATGACACATGGAAATCACACTGACACAAGAAACGATATAGCCTCGCCCCACGCACACCGTGCACAAGGGTCAGCAACCGAATTGTGGTTTGAAAAATAGCGCAGGCCTACTCACTAGGCCCAAAGGAGGCAAGCCCTATAAAACACCCAAGCCCCCAGCCGCCTAAAACGAAGCCCACCACTACCCCAAAGGCGATGATATGGATAACTGAAGGCCCACATCCCGCAACCGACTAAATCTCACCAATAAGGGAAACAAGATACCCCTTAATAATATATTATCCCGTAAATCCAATCAAATCTCACCAATAAGAGAAACAGGATACTCCTCGACAATATATTATCCCAAATCCAATCAAATCTCACTAAAAAGGAAGGGGAGGATAATTCAATAAATCATTCCTTCAATATCTCTTTCTAAAAATCCGATAAAGGCAATAAATATCTCATCCAATGGAAAGAATCCTTACTACCTCAAATTGGGAATGATATACACTATAAATACAATTCTGCATACACACCTTATCACTCATGAGCAAACACATCTGCTTCTGCGTTTCTTTCTCTAAAGAACCGACTTAGGCATCTGGAGAGGCCACCCGCATAGCCCTCAACGACCTCTTTTATATTTTTGGCAGAGGAGGCACACCAAGGCTCATAGATCGGTATCAAGAACACTATACTTCAAATTCAAACGATCCAGACGCGCATCCCAAAATTTCATTAAACAATCCGGTCCAAATTTTTAACGACCCCCACACGCTCCAAATTCTACCGCTGAAAAAGCATCATCAGCTTCAAATGAGTGAAGAAACAAAAGGCAATTTCATGTGACTAGAAGGTGAGGTAAGTGAACCGTGAGGAAGAAGAACGAAGGAAAACTGAGCCTCGAAATAACAGGCTACCACCTTCTCTTCGAAAGTATGGGCTGTCCGTTGAGTAAAATATAATTTTTCGTTTCAAACCTTCAGCAATTAAACGGACTCGTGGGGTGATCCCTAAGGGTCAAAAACTAAAAACTTTTACATAAAAGTCGTGATTAGAGAGTCTCGGTTGAGTAGAAACAAGTTGGGGAGGATATATAGAGAAAATGGTCTTAATTCGAGATTCGACCTTATAGTCGAGAATTGAAATTTTTTTCATTACCAGTAATGATGAGGAATATTGTGTAGGTGACGGGCACGGGAGCGACGTCCATGAGCCTCGTAGAGAAGCTTGACGGGGAGTGACGCGGCTTCAAGGTAAGTGGTTTGCCACTTAAGATCCTTTCCAATTTCATGCAATTGGTTGATGTTGGTAATGAATATGGTAGTTAAGTAATCTAAAAAGAAAAAATATTTTGAAGAGTTTTAGAAGCTCCAAACGAAATAGATTTGTGCTTTGACACTAAGTAAATGTAGTTTTAAACCCATGTATATCCCTTAAGATATAATGAGATTTAGTTGCTATGTGACGACGCAATAAATTCGGGCCCCGTAGTCGCCACAAGAAAATTAGCACTACGTGACGATGCGTAAAATTCCGTCAGAAGGCTCGCTCATAGAAAGTATGTCGCTTACGTTGTTATGCATACTCCGCATTTAGTTGGCTATTTGTATAGTTTGCACTACGTGGCGATGCAAGAAATTTCGCTCAGAAGCTGTTAGAGTTTCAAAGACTACAATCACACAGAAGAAATTCAGATCAGAGTCGTCAAAGGATAAAGCCTTTAACGCCCCACGTACATGCAAGAATTCCTACCTAGTGGTTGAGATGACTTAGTAAGCTTCACGTTGCCGTTAGTTTTAAATCACCCGTGAAGGTTAAAATAATTAAAGGATATACATAGGGGTTTTTGAAAGAAATCATAAAACAAATGATAAATTGTCATGTTAGTGTATGTGATATATATCTTCGCGACTAACTTGTTTGTTCATTTTGTAATATTTATATTCCATTGTGTTATATCGCTGACGACAGACGCTACCCATTTGTTGTCTATATAGGTGGGCCATTTATGACCTATGATGTGTAAAACTTTATGTATAAGATGGATATGTAATTGAACAACATATATTCGATTTTGGAATCAGATATTTGTAAATATCCATGCATTTCATATATATGAAGCATCTAGATATATTCTACTTAATTTTGTAAGTTTGTATTTATAAATTGAGAATTGAGTGTTGATGTGGCATGTCGGTGGAAATATGATAATGATTATTGCAAGTTTGGGAATAAAGAAGTTGGGAGGAATTGAGGTATTAGTAGAAGTAAAATTTTTGACAAATTTTGTTTATCAAAATGCAAAATTAAGAGGCCATTAAAATTTTATAAAAATATTTGAAACAAAAGTTGCGAAAATTTTTATCACTCCCAACTAATTAAAAGAAAATTTAATTTATGAGTTTAAACGAGTAAACCGGTTATAGAAAGTTAGGGTTCACTTCTTAGATTTCTTCGATCCAACAAGTCGGTTTCAAGGAGTCCGTTGAAGTTCCCGGCAGGATCCTCCAGATAAGAGTTTAGATAAGGTCTGGGAAGGGTCTTGTCATGTCATATGTAATAGGACAAATTGATATCCAAATAAGGTATGTGTACATAACTCTGAATGTTCGGACCATTTTGCGCCGTCTTGATTCATCCCATAGGTCCTTGAAATCAGTATGGACTAATCCTATGAGGCCTTAATATCAATCGGCCAATAAGGCCCTGTTTGGATAAACAGCTTAATTAAACACTTATTTTATAAGAGTTTATTAGTTGCAAGCTTATGTCATAAGTACTTTATTCAATAATTTATTTGTGTTTGAATGCATATTTTAAAAATTGCTTATGCATCATTTTAAAGTGTTTGGATGCATTACTAGACAAACACTTATAATAGCTGAAATTATTGAAAGACCATCATAAGTACTTATAAAATTGAAGCGTTTGGATAAATAAACACTATATATATACATGAAACCATGAAAAAAAATTAAAAATAAAGTAAAGATTCACTATATACTGAAAAAATTTATCATTCACATGTAATTTTTAGTATAAAAAATAACTAATGAACCATACTATCCTCTTCAATTTTATTTCATATACATCAAAAAGATTATAAAAACTAAAATATTATATGTTTTTTTCTTTATTAAAATCTTCAATTTGGATTCTTTCTATAAATTGGAACATGATGTACCATGTACTCATAGTTATTTAAGGCGCAAACATACGGGAGGCGCAGTGCTTCTCGAGGCGTATACACTCAGAACGTAGCTTTTTTATGATGCACACATTACTTAATATAAATAAAAATTACATATCTTACTAAATATTGTCTATAGTTTTTATCTAATAATAAAGTACAAGAAAGGAAAAGACATCAAACATAAAAATCAAATGACACTAGTGTTTCCCATCATCACAAACATTTTCTAAACAAAATAACAAGCAAAAATGACAAACACCATTAGTGTTTTCCATCATCACAAAAATTATAAGTTCCAAAACAAGATAAACACTCATGGATCTGCATCAAATTCTAAATAAAGAAAATCATCATCCATATTTTTATTCTCATCATCAATATTTTTTTTTCTATTTTTTAATTATATGTCATAATCTTTTTCATATTTTTTAAATTTGTTTTACCTATTTTTACATAAATTTTCGGAAGTTGTTTTATATGTTTCCGAAATTTTTGCATAATTTTTCAAAATTTATTTCATTATTTTTCAGAAAATTTTCCTATTTTTTTTAATATAAATTTAAAATTTTTTTTACCTATTTTTAACAAAATTTTTCAAAAATTTGTTTTCTATTTTTTCATTATTTTTCATAAGGACATTTTTATCATTAAGATGATCAATTTTAGTTTTCCGTATAAACTTTTTTGAGCTTTTTTGATAAGCTTCTCTATGAAGCTTATTGAAATAAGCTAAAAATGACTTATAGAGGGTCATAAACCATTTTTATAAGCTCTTCCAAACATCTACAATTTTTATCAAAAGTACTTATGTGAGAAGATAAGCTCAAATAAGCTATAAATAATCTCTTTCAAATGCACTCTAAATCCTCAAATGACCTTTAAGGGGTTCGAATTGATGACTATTAAAGATTCAACGTGAAAGCATTGTAAAGGCCTTAGGTGATTTAGATCATAAGGGGATTCAAATTGACTATTGAGGACTCACACAAAGCTTAGGGACTCGTATCCTAAGGGATTTGAAACCGTAATTTTATTAAAGATTCAATAGAGATATTATCCACATAACTTATTTATCAATTTATATTTCATTAAATATTACATTATGTTATTGTTTATTTAATACAGCACAAGATTTGATCAAAATCTACTACCTTTTACCAAAGATCCAAACACCATACAAGCCCTTTCTATAACTTCCATACTCGGCTTACGTAATTAGCTTGTAATGGAATGGTATATTTCATTGATTCCCTTCATACCAGCTTTATATATATATATATATGAAATACATAGTGGGATAAATTTTCATTTCAAAGCAAAAGGCAAAACTAATTAGATAAATAAGACAATGGATATGTTTCCTATTTAACCATTCCTTTTATGAAATACATAGTGATAACCCTAGTGCTTATTAACTCTTGAGGTTGTCCAGTTACAGACGTTAGGGATGGTGATCGCGACGGATCGGATTTTTCAAAATTCATCCGATCCTAAATAAAAATAATATATCCATATCCATACTACGATAAAAATCTTAAATCCATATCCTATCCATCGACTTCAAATACTTCACCGATATCGGATTTATCCATGGTTAATCGGTGACATATTTTGCTAACCTATGACACCGCTTATAACTTTAAGGATTCATAAATTTAGAATATAAACCAAAGTCTAAAGTTAATAAAACATCACAAATCAAAATATTTATCATGACAAATTCAAAATGTTTAACATCTTAAACAAAGTTTCAACAAAGTTTGATAGACTTCATCTTCATAAAGTTGATGAAAATGTCACATCGATCACGTGTATCTCTGATCTATAATTATAAAAACTTAATATCTGGAATTCTTAAATTGCACATGAATTAAACTTATTAGTTATAAAAGTTAACACCTTCATCATGCACGTGGAATATCTTCTTCATAAATCGATGCATAACCATCCGAAACAAACAAAGTCATCTCCACTCAGAAAAAATATATAAAAAGCAAACTAATATTAAAATTTTACAAATATTATGAAATTTGTGCAAATAAAAATAAATAATCAATGAAATAAATTTACCATCATGTTTTTTCACCACCCACAACCAACTTTGAGCACACACATCAATGCTTCTATCATCTTTCGGATGTAGTCGATTACGATGAGGGCTCACTAATCTCCCACTAGAACTGAATGCAGACTCTGAAGCAACAATAGATACTGGAATCGCTAATATGTCTCTTGCAATAGTTTGCAAGACAGGATACTTTACCCCATTCAACTTCCACCATAATAAAATATCAAACTGAGAATTATCAAGCAAAACATCTTCCTCTAAGTAGTGGTCTAATTCATTTATGAAACTATTAGTTTTATTAGTCTTCATCCTTTTCACAAACAACTGATAATCAATATCGATAGTTATTGAACTCCCTTTTGAAGTTGAAGTGACCGTTCCATGTAATCGTAGAGATTCGTGATAGTCTCTTTATACATTCTAGTATAATATTCTCCACCAACTCATAACAAAGTCGTTTAATGTTGCTAATTTGTTCACTAAAGTCATATGGATAAACCAAAGGAAAGTAAAAGTGAAGCAAAGTCATCTTATACCTAGGGTCCAATATTGTAGCAACACCCATCAATTTATGGATCACATTCCAATATGTACTACCCCAGAACCATACTTCTTGCCATCAGACTAATTACTACATTAGAGGACATGGAGCTATTCATTCAATGTCATTTAACTTGCCAAATCATAGGAAAAAACATATTGGCAGTGGGATATCTTGTCCCAGAAAATAACTCAATGACATTATAGAACAACTCCAACCTATCGCAAAAATCCTTTATAGTCTCCCATTCTGCTTCATTAGGCACAAGCACATAGTGTGACCCAAACAACTTAATTCTAGGAAACACATTTATAAGCCAAAGCAGTTTTAAGATGATAAGGGAGTTCCACCTTGTTGGACAATCCAAACCCAATCTTCTAGTACAAGGAACTTTCATTTGTCGACAAACATCCTCAAACCTTTCTATTCTTTTCAGAGATGCTGTCCAAAAAACTACACTGTCCCTGACATTATCAATGGCATGCTTGATCACATCTAAACCAATCCTAACAATAAGGTTCAAGATATGTGCAGCACAACTCATATGAAGTAAAGACCCATCATTCAATAAGCAATAAACACTCAATTTTGCTTTTTATCTACTCAATCATATTGCTTCACATGAGCAATTATCCACTATAATAAATTTCTGATAACCTTGAGTCCACATTCCACCCCAGCATAGCATCTATCAACACCTCTGTTAGCATCTTGTATGAGGGCAAGTGGGACATAAATAACCTGAAAATAACAAAATTATCACTTCTAAGTAAAACAATGAATAAAAAAATTATACTTAATTTAAGAAAGAACATGTTAATTTGTTATACCTCAGGATTAGACTATGTAATGTCCAAGATTTATCAATGAAATGTGTCGTAACAGACATGAAACCCCTTTTTTGGTTACTAGAAGTCCACATGTCCGTTGTAATAGCAACTCTACTATCATTGTTCTTGATCAACTTCATGACTTTATCCCTCTCTCTTCATCGTGAATGTCTGGGCATATGCTTCTTCACAGATTACTAGCAAGGACACTTGAAAAGAGGTTGAATGATAGTTGTGAAATCTCTAAATCCTCTATGTTCACCATCGAAAGAGATAGTCATGGTAATAAATTCATCTTTGCTAATTTCTATTCCCATTAAATGCAACTGCATCACATTTCTCAATCAATTTTCAAAATCATTTGCCTTATGTCACCCTCACCGCTTCTTCTAGAAACCTATCAAAATGTTGCTTCAAATGCGATGTACCATAGATGATTTACCCACAAAAAGCTTCACACAATTGGCATTGTGTCGGGTTACGCGTAATATCCAATATGATTGAACATAAATGTAGCGGAATTTAAAATTTTTATCCCTAACTCCACCATGATCACATGCTTCATAAAAATCGGCTGAAGGGTAAACGAACTACCTCTTGTAGATCGATTCGCTGCCTTCAAAAGCCCCCGCGCCTTGGTTTATTCGGATCTTCAAAGGTGCCGCCTTTCTGAAAAGCGACCACCCTCTACAAGTATCCACACACGAACAAATAATGAACGATCTTGTTGAATGCTAATTCAGGTTCGTCTTCTCAAAACGAAATTAGGGTTTTTTTTCTTTCTCTCTGCTTTGGTTGTTCTTTATTAAAAAGACGACTACAACAAAATATATATGTCTCACATATATATATCATATAGTCCGCTAGGTTTTAGTTAAAACAAAATTTTATATTATTATATATTTAAAACTTTTTTAATAATAATAATTAATTCAAATCCTTATCGATAAGGAAACGAATTTATATTATTATATATTTAAAACTCTTTTAAAAACCTTGCGCATTATTTCATCCAATAAGAAAATTATAACAAATTAATTATTTGTTATATCTTGAATCACGAATTTAAACTTTCTCAAAATTAATTCGAATTTAAATAACAACTAATTAGGTTATTTGTAATTTAAAATAATTCATCATTTTAAATTACTACAGAGTGAAAAAACCATAACCGTTATTATTCGTTTCAATGTGCGACTTATAGGTTCACTCAACATTGGTAGTAGGCCCAAATCATATTTGATCCTACAAGTCATAAGTGGCCTCTAGCAAGACATTATGATCACCGGTTAAATGAAAAGCCTATGATCCGAGACAACCTTAATATAGCTAACATAATCCTTGTCTCATGATATCTTGGATAGAATATAAGGCATGGACAAAGTCAACCATATTCTATCTTTTGGATACCAAACCCAATTAGACTGACTAAACAAATGACATTGATCTCCATCAATTCATTTGAGCACGGTCATGCATTTCTTAGTCTCAATTGTCGAGGGGACCCAGAGATACTTCTCTTATAATAAGAGGGACAAATTCCATCTTAATCGCTCATATCTCACTACATAATTCTTATTATGTTCAAGTATAACCTTTATAGTCATCCGATTAAAGACAACGTTTGATTATATCAAAACACAATATTCTTTATGTTGAGAACTATAGCGATCTCAGGTCAAAGGATTTAATGACACAACTATTAGAGATTAACTTATGACTTTGATCCATGTATTAATCTCAAGACGGGTTTGTCCAATATTTGTTCTTAATAAATAGATATAAATTTGATTTGTATCTCATACACATATTCATCCCATGAATATCAATCAAATCCCTTATACTATCTAATTCATTGTTATTCCCATAACAATAACCGATTAGGGACATTTAGAATAATTAATACTATTATTCAAGGACATTATATATAATAAACATGCAAATCATCATAATAATAAATTCTCATAAATAGTCAAAATACCATGTCCATACAATAGGCCTAGAGCACTATTACTAACACATTGGGCCTTCTCTTCATTATTAACAACCAGATGAGTAAAGTGTTTCCACATAGGACTTCTGAAAGTCTTACCATCTTTTCCTTGTTTGGATTCACAATCAACTGGTACTGATTGAGTGGAGAGTCCACCTGAGTTTCCTCCAATTGGAGCTGATTCTTGTGTGCTAGCAACACTACTGCTGCAAGTGCTAGATTGTGAATGTGCCATATTCTATACAAAAAAAAAAAAAGATACCACAATCAAACATAGCTTAGATGCCTTAGTGTATGCTATTCTAAATAAGCTGTATTGTTCAAAATAAAAAAATTATAGAGCCATATAACTGATCATTAAAGTAATCTATTTATCTTTAATCCTATGCACCTTTAGGCTTCAATAATAGTTCAACTACTTCTATCGTATTCCAGCAAATGGGATTTTTCTAGTACTAGTATAGTGGTTCATGCAAAATACAGGTAAACACATCAAAATTTTCAAATATAACCTAATTAAACCCACAACGGCAGGACAAATAAAATTCAAGGAAAATAACAAAATTAAATTACCTAATTAATGCAAAGCACAAAAACACTTCGATATGATTTTCATGAGCGTAAAAATTAAAGGAAGAACAAGAGATACCCTAATTCACGATCTGATCTTCATGAACAAAAAAAAAAAAAAAAAAAAATCGAAAACACATTATCAGAGAGGAGAGCACGAAGTTGTAGAGGAGTTAACACTTGATAGACAGGAATGAAGAGTTGAAGACGCGACTCGTAAGGAGACAGAATGCTGAAGAAAGTAGCCGTGATGTGCGAAGGAGAGAAGATGAAGAGCAGAAAGGCACGAAGGATGGAAGATGAAGAGGAGCCCTAATTCCTTAATTCAATAATTGGGTTCTCATGACTTGTGTGAAAATAGCCCATGATAGTGTTATGGGCTTTTGGGCTTTTAAATGGAATCATAGTAGGTTGTGGCTTAAAATGAGATTATACTAGCTACGGTTTATGATGATTGATTAGTGGTCTTCAGTGTTATAGTTAAAAAAACTTAAAATTTGCTAGTATTGTGGGATTAAAATTTGTGGTATTAGATTAAGATTTATACTGACAGTATTGTTAGGTTAGTGATTTTTGATTAGGATTTTAAGTGTTAAAATTAAAATTTACAATATTAGGAATTAGAATTTGTGGTGTTACTGCTAAGGTTATGGATTTGGGTGGGACTCAAACTAAGCATGCCTTAAGATCGCCTTGTTAGGCTTCTTTCTCCTGCCAAGAGGAGATTGACCTGGCCAAATGCCACCGTTGCGCATAGAGTCTTACTATCCAAAGAACGTCGCACTTGGCTTTAAAGAGTTTAAAGAGTCGTTAAGTTTTAAATTCTTATACAACGGGAGGGCTTCTTCTGTTATCAAGCGACTATCAAGTCTACTGGGTGATTCCAAGAATGGCCAAAGCTCAAACATCTTGGAAGAGATATGTCCAATCCACGCTGGGAAGGATAATGAAGACGTGGATCAGTATGACTGTATGAGGCTTATCAACAAATTAGGGTTCAGGGTGTTATAGGTTTAGAGTTTATTGTGTTAAGAAGTTGGGTTCACAAATTACAATTAGATCAGATTTATAATTTATAATGTTATTGTTAGTTCGTTTATATTATTATATTTTTAGTATTCATTTCTAACTTACTAATTAAGGATTTTCAA
This sequence comes from Tetrastigma voinierianum, assembly GCA_016808115.1. Classification (NCBI taxonomy): domain Eukaryota; kingdom Viridiplantae; phylum Streptophyta; class Magnoliopsida; order Vitales; family Vitaceae; genus Tetrastigma; species Tetrastigma voinierianum. Next base: position 110,421 of record JAEQBH010008145.1, read on the forward strand.
AAAAAATTAGTCAATTAAATATTTGAATTAGTACGTGAGATCATATCATATTATATAGTGTTATTACAAATTACACTAATTCATATTATATAAAAAAACCATACTTCATATTGACAATTATAAATTTATAATGTATATAAATATATTAATGACATTAATTGTCAATTACATAATCAGATATGGACTATATTATATATATGTGTGTTTGTATCGGTAGAATCGAATCGAATATAATTGGATTGACTGACGCACGCTCGGGTCGGATCAGATACGGGTTTCAGATCGGATACTCCTAAATCCATATCCAATCCATATCCATTCAAAAAAATCGAATTTTATCCAAATCCATATCTATTATCCAGTAAACGGATTTTTCTACTGTTTGACCGGATCGGATCGGGTCGGAAATCCACAGATACGGACATGGCTTATTCCTTAATGACGTATCATTTATTTATATTTTCAAGAGAAAAAGCTTATGGCGATTAAACGGTTGAATGCATAAATACTTTTTAATTAATATTTAAACATAAAGTATTTTAAAAAGGTAGATTCCAAAATTAAATTTTAATAGTCAAGATAATAATTGCTTTTTCTTTTTATATCTGAATTCTATTTCTAGATCACTAGTAAATTGAAGCAAAAAGGATATTATTCCAATATTATGAGCTTATTTTTCATTATAAAGCAAAAGACAAAACCAATTCAATAAGTAGAATAATTAATACTTTTCCTGTTTAAACATTCTATTTATGATATACAAAGGGACAACCATAAGATCTTTAAATCTTGCAAAGTTTTTTTTTCCAGACTATGAGGCATCCTGAGCGAGCCCGTGCACACACAGAATACGACTTTAAGCCATACCACATAAAGACTAATCCTCATCCAAGTCGGAAAGGACCACAAAGACAATAAAACTGTACCATAGAACATGACTGTATTCCCAAGGTTTAAACTGAAGACCATTAGTTAAGATAGGAGAAACCTTAACCATCTCACTTACATGTTCGATGGTATCTTACATAGTGTTTTAGATATGATTTATTTGTAAAATATAGATTCCAAAAAAAAAAGTTAATATGTAGTTGAGATAGTAAATTTCATATGGTTCTATCTCTTATATTTGAATCCTATTCTCAAACCATTTATGAAACATAGAAGGAAAAATATCACATTAAAACAATGGACTCAATTTTTCATTACAAAGCAAAAGGCAAATCTAATAAGATTAGCAGAACAATGGATATTTTCTCTATTAAAACATTGCATTTATGAAATACTGATTAAGCTTGAGGGTATTATGAAGTTTAAACATATGATTTATCTATATTTTGAGGAGGAAAAAGATATTGTTACTAAAAAAAGATGGATAAAATATTTTCGAACTAAAATTTTAAATAAAAGTACTTTAATAATATAAATTCCATATAGAAGATTTAGTAAATGAGATAATAGTAACTAGTAACTACTTCAACAATTAGCTCTTATTTTGAATCCTATCTCCACAACAAGTATAAATTAAAAAAAGAAATTTATCATTTTAAAACTATGAGCTCATTTTTCTTTACACAGCCAAAGGCAAAAACAATTAGATATGTTGAATAATAATTAAGTTTTCTATTTAAACATTTTATTTGTGAAATACAAGACGACCATCATAAGGTGTATATATTTAATTTTGCCCTTATCTTGTCTTGAATTAAAAAAATTTCAAAATTTAACATATAAATGTGTTTGTAGCTGGGTCTTAGTAATTGCCTAATCCAGAAATGGGTTAGGCCTAATCCCAAGCTCATGAATAAAAGTCCAAAATAAATGAGCCCATATCCATTTGTACAAGCATAGAAGAAGTCTAGGGGTATTTATGAAATTTTAAAAAATTTTGGAAATCAAAGAAGCTTTGTAGATATGGCAGAGAAGTTTAGCTATACGATGCTGAATATTCTGTGGAACAATTTCCATGTGGAGACGTGGAGGAGTTTTTGAGGAACAAACTTCCTTAATGAAAAACATGAATAGTTACTTTAGAAAGTGGAGAGAGTAAAAGAATGGAGATTTGGGCAACAAGTTTTCTATGTCTATAAAAAGAGCAGAGAAGGATCAAACAAAGGATAGCCAATCAATCAATTAGCAAATCCTAGCTTTCAATAAGTTTTTAGTAATTTCAACAAGCTTTGAACAATTTCATTATTTAAATTCCTAGTTGTAGCCAAGTTTATGGAAAATTCCCAACATTGTTATTTCATTGATTCATAGTGAAATCCAATAGTTTCTCTAGCAATTTTAGCATTATGGTTGCAAGTTCTATCCAAGTTTATAAGGTTTTCAAGCACAATACTATTTTCACAGCCAAATCCAATGTTTACTTTAGCAATTTTAGCATTCTGGTTGCAAGTATTATTCAAATTTATCAACTTTTAGAATAGTGTCATTTCATTCATTCTTAAGGAAATCTACTACTTTTCTTCAGCAATTAATTCCTACAGTATTTCAATTCGTATGTTTTCCACTTTGATTATGGGGAACTGTCAAAGAAACCTACATAGCCCGATTAGAAGTTGGATTTTAAGAGTCATTCTAGTTTGGAAACACTTTAATTTCCTGGCATGCCCGCACGCTTATATTTTGTATGTTTTGTGTGAGATTCATAAATCACCACAACATATTTTTGGTACGCCCGATGGGACATATCTTTGTGAAACATCATCCGGTGGATTCAGATGCCACCAAAATTGAGAAGTAAAACTATATTGGAGTCTTAGGACTCAGTATGCAGAAGGACCATGCTAGAACAGTTTGAGAGAAATACAACATATATTTTCCAAGGAGAATTTGCATCAGACATCCCATTCGAGTAAGAAGTAGGCATAGGTAATATAAATGATGATGATATTCATGTTCCTGATGATGTTGAGTTTCACGCAATGATCAAGAATCTATAGAGATCAACGCGTACCGGACAACGCTTGATGAAAAATGCCACTATAGAGGCTGAGTCTAAACAACTCAAAGTTCTTGTTGAGAAAACTAAAGCCATGTTGGAGTATGCACAAGCCTTGATAGATGAAGCTGATGAACATACCAAAAAAGCATTCGAGCTAATTAAGGCTAATGTGATAGAGTAAGAAGAACATTCTCAAGCACAAAATACTATCCTAAAAGCAATTTCAAAGATGGCAGAACCATAGAAGACAAAGCTAACTTCTCGATTCATCAAGCAACAAGCTAATGAGCTCTGGAGACAATTATCTATTGAACTCGGGGGAAGTTCCATAGGAGTTTTCAAGAAATAGGTGGACCTCACCACTCTCCTAAACAAGTTGAAAATCGATATCTTCCTCCTCATATGAGAGAAGAAAGAAGTTCGAAAAATTTCAATGGAGAACGTTCTAATCTTGTTAGGACAACGACTCCTCAAAGGGTGTATGCTAACACAAACACAGTTACACAACCTGGAGTTTATAATGAGCCATTTCCTTTAGCTAGAGGCACGGGGGGCACTATTTCACCACACATATAGGGGTAGGTATTAATAGAGGGCCACAAATTCCTCAACCTTTGATGCGGCCATTGATTACTACCCAAAAAGTGCTATTTTACACCCTTATTAATATAGGTTTTGAGCACTTTTTGTGTACTAATCAACCTAATTAACCCAATTGGCATGTTAAGGACCTAGCAAAGCTACTAATCAAATTCTCAGGGCAAGTTTTTTGTTGCAGCTTTATACCATAGATAGGGATTCTACTCAACCATGGAGAATCCAAATTGAACTCATATCTGCAAATCAAAAACCAGAAGAAAAGAGAAGCAAAAAGCAGAAGAAAAGGAGCAGGGTTGTGAAATTTTTGCAACCTGCGAAAATTTCATTCACAACCTACGAAATCACCTTCCGCGCACCGGCTCGTTTCTAAAGACTATCAACGTTCCCGTTTGACTTTTGACCCTTTTTGTTAATACATTTTTTGTTTTCTTCCCATTTTGTCCTTGTAATAGTTAACTGCTTTTGTTCATTTTGGTAAATTGTATTTTTTTGGGTAGTATATAAGCCTAAGCAAACACTGTAACGGAGGAGACCATTTTTTGCTCATCAATAAAGTTTTTGGGCAAGAAGATTGTAGCTCTTCTCGCTCTTTCTCATTTTCCCTCACTTTCTCTCCCTTTCTCACTAACCAAACATCCTCCGAGGATGACAACTCGGAGGATGAGTGGCTAGAAACCTTTCCTCCTTAAAGGAGAAGGTTAAGCAGTGCGTGATTCAAGGCAACCGGAGGTTCTCATGGTTTTCTATGTAGGTACTTCACCGCGCTTTTGTGTTTCATTTGAACTCTAGGTTTAGATCCCTTTATATTCACCTTTGAATGGTCCGTATTTGATAATCTTTTAGGTTAAGCTGATGCTTATTGCTGTGATCCACCGAGATTCATTATTATCATCTATTAGTCATCAGCGAGTCAAGGAGACTTGTTTTCCATCGCCAAGACCATCGATGCTCGCTGATCACCATTTTTAAAGGATAGTTATTAAGGGTTAGGGTTTTATAGCTAAATGAAGAACTGGTTTGGGAGATGACTATAGGTCATCCTCCCTAAATGCAAGGAAAGAGCCCGAGGACCCCGCCACTATTAGAACCCAAACTCAAAAGAAATGGATGCTTCAAGGAATTCTGTTTTATATTTCAGACTTGTTTTACTTTCAGTTTCCCCCATCAAAACCCATTGTTTTTATGAAAACCTAAAATCCAAATTGAATTCACCATTTGAACCCGACTTCAAATCATTTGTGCGAAGAAAACCCATCCTTGTGTTCGACCCTGGGAGTTACCATACTGGGCAGAAGAGGCTATGCTACTGCCAGTAGAGTGAATTAGGTTTATAAATTTTGTTGATTCTGGACCACCCTCTGTGCAACTAATGAATTAGCCAATTCCACTCTACCACCAAACTGAGGCAATAAGGAAGCACACCGAACTATACTGCCAAGCCTAGCAGTTAGCCGTCTAAAATTCTATAAGCCATATCTATAGGCAATAGATAGAGAGAATCCTTACCCAAGGGGGTATAGAATTCCTGAATTTTCTTTTTTCTTTAGAGAATATGGATAGTCTACCTCAAGATGTGGCCGTATTCACAAAGCAGTAAAGGTGGGAATCACAACTATGAAATTTCCTTATCTCAAATTCCAAGTTATTTCCAACCATTAACGGGAACTAATTTTACTTGGTATGCAACAATGCCAAAGAATTTTATCATGAGCTGGCAAGAAATGGAGGGACAGTTCCACACACAATTCTTCAGAGCAGAACTTGAGATTTGCATAGCAGAATTATCAAGGGTAACCCAAAGTGGTGGAGAATAAACATAGTCATTTATCACTCATTTCAAAAGAATGAGGAATAGATGCAAAATCCATCTCCTAAAAACAAAGTATGTGAAGATAGCACATAGGGGACTTGATATAGAACAGAGGAAGAAGTTCCAAGGTATGGAGTTCAGAGACTTCTATGAGCTTGCTGCTAAGGTAACAAAGTAGGAAGAACTACTCAAGGAAGAAAGTCAATGGAGAAATACCTCCATGGGAACTTACTGTTAGGAGACCAATTCTGAAGAAATTGTAGTAGCAGATCTCCCAAGTACAAGTTCTTTCAACTGTCCTCTACTTGTGAAGTAAGTGCTTGACTTATGGAAGAAGTCATAGACCTCTAATACACAAGCACATTATAATTTTGATGTGGCAAAGATTGAGGAAACCTTTGATTTCCTTGTGAAGGGGAAATTCATTACATTTGCCCAAGATCACTAACTCCTCAACATAGAGGAACTCAAGGGAAGAGTATATTGTAAGTATCATAGCTCTTGGAATCATGGTACTAACATTATGTTCTGATTTTGAATATCGGGATAGGATCAATAAGGGATTACTGAAGTTCCTTGAGAAAAAGGAGGTCATGGTGGTTGATGAATATCCTTTCCCACCAGTGGCTTTAGTAAAAAAGAATGAAAAGAAGGATGAAAAGTTTTCTCCTAATGCTAGGATAAGAAAGGTATGGATTCCAAAACAATATTTTGTTTATAAGGATGAATTGGCAGTAAAAGGAAAAGTGTCCATAGCCAGAGAAAAGGAAAAGAATGAAAGGTACCCATACCATTCAAAACAAGAAATCAAGAAGGAGAAACCATTCAAAGAAAAGAATGTTTTCTGAAGAAGGGCCTCTTTTCTAGAGGAAAATAGGAACACTTCCAAGGAGGAAAAATACCTCCAAAGTTGCTCTTGTCTTCACATGTTCCACCTGAACAAAAGTGGCATGTAGTGCGGCATAAGAGGCACCGACTCTGGGTCCACTCCAGAACTCAAAGAGAAGGATCTACGATGAGAGCTATGGAGAAAGAAAATTATGCGAAGAAATGCAACAGGAAAACTAAAGAAGCAGGAATCTTAAGAATAATTTCAGACTACTTCCAAAGAAAAACAAATTTGGAAGAAGAATTTATAGAAGATGAGGAGTCTAGTTGCGGATTTGATGAAGAAGTGGATTTGAGAACTATTTTGATAGGTACATTTCCTATTTCTTTAAATGTTCTACTATTTCTCTAAATTTACCATATTTTTTCAAGTCAAAAGAGAAGGAGGAAAGCTTAGTAAAGGTAGTGAAAAAACATTTGCCAACTGAGGAAAAGCATAGTCAAAGGGTAATTACCATTAACCCTGCGAAAGTAGAGCTTAGAGGCGATCTTTGAAGAAAACCTCTTTATTGAAGATGACAAGGCACATAAGGCCTCTACATGTGAGAGTATACTTTAATGGTAAACTAGTATCCAGGTATTGGTGGATAATGGATCAGTAGTCAATGTGATGCAATTGAGGATGTTGAGAGCTTTAGGAAGAGGCATTGGTGATCTAATTGAAACAGAAGTGTCTGTATCAACTTTTACTGGAGAAATCTCTAAGACTCTAGGCGTACTCCCGATTGACATTACTATGGGTAGTTAGACTTCCTTATAAGATTTCTTTGTAATTAATTGCATTGTTAATTACATGCTTTACTAGGAAAAGACTGGATTCATGTAAATTGGTGTGTGTCGTCCACCTTTCACCAATTTTTATGGTTTTGGAAAGGTGATGAAGTAGAAGTGGTATAGGCAAACAAACAACCTTTCATTACAACCTTAGATACTTGTTGAGGCTAGTTACTATGATCAAGAGTTTAACCTAATAAAATTCAAAGGCAAAAAGAAGAATGGGACTCCAAGGGAAATATACAAGGAGTTAAGAGATACTAGTGACATTTAAGACCAAGTTACCAAGCTTCTGAAGACAACTGCTATTGTGACTTTCAGGTCGATAAAGGGTTGATGACTAAGTATTCTCATGAAGAGAATGTGGCCGTTGCAGTTGTGGCATTCAAAATGCAAATGCAGCAAGTTATTGAAAAAGTTATAGAAGAATAGTTCCAAGACATATGTGGAGCTGAAGTGATTTATGAAGAATAATCAGATGAAGAAGAAGAAGAAATCTTGATTGAAGATTTGGAGCAAGCTCCTTCTAAAATGAAAGACCATAAGCCTCAAGTACATGATCCTATGGAAGAAGTCAACCTCGACACTATGGAAGAGCTAAGGATTACATACATCAGTTCTGCTATCACACTAATTTGAAAAAATAGATCATAACCTTATTGTATGAGTTTAAAGATTGCTTTTCTTAGAATTATGATGAGATGCCTAAATTTGAAAGAGGCCTTGTGGAACATCGCCTTCCCATTAGGTCCGAATTCCATCATTTCCAACAACCACCTAGAAGAATGTCAAAGGAAGTAGAGTTGAAGGTGAAGGAGGAAATTGAGAAACTCTTGAAGGCCAAATTCATCAAGCCTAGAAGGTATGTTCAATGGTTAGAAAATATTGTTTATGTGATGAAGAAAAATGGAAAACTTCGGGTATGTGTGGATTTTAGAGATTTAAATGTTGTTACTCCTAAGGATATGTATGTGATGCCTATTGTAGACATGTGAGTTGATTCTACTAGTAATAATGAATTGATGTCCTTATGGATAGTTTCTCTGGTTACAATAAGATTTTAATAGTAGTAGAAGATATACCTAAGACCTGGCAGATGTCTTAGCTCACTGGAACATTTGAATCATTTGGTCATGCCTTTTTGGTCCTCAGAATGCGGGGTCTTGACTTACGAGGACAATGAATGTCATTCCATGACATGCTTAGCCACCACATGGGAAAAATACATTGATGATATAGGTAGTTAAATCTAAAGAGCCAATGAGCATATTAGATCATCTAAGGAAAAGCTTGGAGAGGATGAGACATCATCAATTGAAGCTTAATCCACTAAAAAATGCATTTGGAGTTTGTGCTGGGAATTTTCTCGGATTTCTGGTTGACCAAAGAGGGATAGAAGTGGATAAGAACAAAGAAAAAGCTATTGCTTCATCTAATGCTCCACAAAACAAGAAAGAACTCAAAAAGTTCTTGGGTTAGGTAAATTATTTAAAAAGATTTATCTCTAACCTGGCAGGTAAAACCAAAGAATCCTCTGACTTGGTGAAGCTGAAAGATATGGAAGAGTTTAGGTAGGAGGAATGACATCAAGCAACCTTTGACAAAATCAAAGAGTATCTCTCTAAAGCTCTTGTTTTAATGCCTCTTATACAAGGCCATCCACTTAAATTATATTTATCAGCCGCAAATGAGTCAATAGGTTGTCTTTTGGAACGAAATATTACTAAAGGTCATGAAATGAAATTTGTATATTATTTAGTAGTGTCTTAAATCCATTAGAAATAAGATATTCTCAATTAAAATTATATTTGGCCTTATGGTGCATGTACTAAACTTAAGCATTACTTGATCAAGTCTGGGGTTATGTCATGGTGTCAGGCGATCTTATGAATACATGTAACAGGCGTTAATTACAGGGAGGATTAGTAAATGGTCCCTTGCTTTGTCAGAATTCACCTTGGTTTATTTTCCACATAAATCAGTCAAGGGAAAAGCATTGTTAGATTTCCTAGTTGATCATCCATCCCTAGAGATTGGAACATAGCAAAGTGTGGAGTTGGAAATTTATGGAGCAGAAAAAGAGCCTTGGATTCTCAAATTTGATGGTTCAAACATAAAAAATTTAGCGGGTGTAAAAGGAATAGTGGTGTCGCTTAAGAGGAGTAAAGATTACATTGTCTTTCAATCGACCTTCAAATACACCAATAATTAAGGCAGTAAGAGCTTTAGTATAGATTTAGTTTATGATCCTAATGGAGTTTGCGGCAAAAGATGCTTGAGTCATTGGAGATTCTCAATTCTCTGCAGTGTAACATGGAGTATAAATTACCCAACAACATGCTATTAACTTTGTAACTATAAATAATTGTTGATATACGACAATGTGGAATTTGAACATGTATTGCCTAAAGGAATCAAGCGGGTTGATGAGCTTGCTTTCGAATAGCCTCGAGTGTAAAAATGAATTGAAGAAACCCATAAGCTCATTATGATAGAGAAGAAGAATCACCCTTCAATTTTTGAAAGGGGGATCGACCTAGACATCTTCAACAATGACATGAATATTGCTGGAGATTGGAGAACATAATTTAGAGAATATTTAGAGAATCTAGACAAGAAGGTTCCTCACATAACAAAAGCTCAAGCTCATAATTTTGTTCTACTAGAAGAAGAACTATACAAAAAAGGATTTGATGGGTTATTACTTAAGGGCTTATCTTTCCCAAATAGCATGGAAGTTATGAAAAAGTTCATGAAGGAGTGTGTGGGGCTCATCAATCTGGAGTAAAGATACGATGGTTAATTAGAAGACATGGCTATTTTTGGTCAAACATTATAAAAGACTGCATCACTTACTCCAGAGGTTGTCAACAATGCCAGAAATATGGAAGCATACAGAGGATTCTTGCTGTTGAATTACATTCAATAGTGAAGCCATGACCATTTAGAGGATGGGCCATGGATCTAATTAGGAAGATTCATCCAACTTCATGAAAGGGGCATAACTTTATCTTAGTGGCTATAGATTATTTCACTAAGTGGGTGGAGGTAGTACCATTGAAGAAAGCAGAACAGAAGGATGTGATTTAGTTCATCAATGAGTAGATTATTCACAGGTTTAGAATTCCCTAATCAATCACCATTGATTAAGGAACAATGTTCACTGGGGAAGAAGTGAATTATTTTGTTGCGGATTATGGAATACAACTTATCAAAATCAACTGTTTTATGCCTGACGATGACAGCTGCAAGCATTAAACCAGTGATGATAGGAATCCTGAAGAAAATGCTAGAGAAGATCCCAAAGATTGACAAATGATTATCAAAAACATTGTGGGCATATAAGAAAAAGACTCTAGGGGTAAGTCCTTTTGGTTGACCTATGGACAGATCTTGAGCCTCCCGATGGAAGTAGTAGTGCCTTCTCACAAGTTTAGGAAAACGAGTCTTACTCTGAAAGAGTATGAGCGAGGAGCCGCTGATGATGGAACTAGAATAAGAAGAAGAGGCTACAAACCTTCAGCCTGTATTTGATTAGAGAAAAAATAAAGTGGCTCAGACTTATGAAAGAGAATCAGAGGAAAAACTTTAAAAGTAGGAGAAGCTTGTTTGGGAGTGTGGGTTGGTTCACAAAGACAAAAGGAATTAGTAATTTGTTTGATTGGATTAGCCTTTCAAAGTGCATCAAGTGTGCAGTATCACCCGGTTAGCAAACCTGTGAGAGCCACACAAGAGATCATCAATAGAAATACTGAAAAGTACTTCCTACCATGAGAAATTGTAAGAAATTTCTAAAAGATTTAGGACGATTCCATGACCTTTAAAGGAGTAATGTTAGGAGAATGTTCTATGTTTTGGAATAAAGTAGTTTTTTTAGCCACTGTTTCTCAAGTATTCAAATTCTCTAACATAGTACCTTGTTCTATTCTATGTTTTGGAGAAAAGTAGGCTTTTTAGCAACTGTTTCTCAAGCATTAAAAGTTTCTTTAGCATAGTGCTTTGTTCTATGTTTTAGATAAACATATAACTAGTAGGCCTTTTAGCCATTATTTATCAAATATATAAATTTGTCCAACAACATACCTGTTCAATATATTAGTAGGCTTGGTAGCCACTGTTTGTAAAATCTCTTTAATGCTATACGATCTAATACAGTGATAACATTCTCGAAATCAGAATCAGATCCACCCAATCTAACATAAAGGATTCTGACACTATTTCTGGCATCAACTTTATCAAAAGTGAAGGCTATTTTATGATCCCATAATACAATGTCATGGTTGTAAGTGTACGTGTGCTGGTGTTCAGTGATTTTTTCAGTATTATTCCACAAACATCAACACACATAAGAACAGGTCTAGTGCCACCTTGAATTCAATCGATATCATATGACATAAAGTGCATGTATTGCTGGTGTTCGATGATTTTGCAATTCATTCCATACACACATCGAAAGGTAGGTTTCTGGTATGCACCTTGATCAACTAATGCAATGTCATGTACGTAGTGTTGCCTCATCTGTTGGGCTCAATGAGTCTCCAACAACAAATCAAGTACATCTTGAGAAGGCATTCTAATTTTCCTCCTTCCATCAAGCAAAAATGGTAGGCCGATGGTCACCTAACAAGGGTTGGAAAGAGATCGAATTTGCCTAAGGACAATCATTTGTCATCATAGGCTAAGAAGTACAAAAGCACAAGTCAAGAAGATGGGACCCGGGTGGAAGCCATTAGACATTTTAAAGAAGCTCATAAAAGCAAAATCCGAAAAGTTATAGTCAACCAAAAGTTTAAATCTCAAGAATTTTGCAAGCTAAGAAATGAATTAACATAGTAGAAATCATCTGTGAAGCCAACTCACATGGTATTTTAGTGATAGTGTGAAACTCTTTAAGTAATATATAACCAATAATTTTTGAGAAAAAGCTCAAGTTCGGGTGAAGGGTCCCTCGACACGTGGTTGTTAAAATCATTCAATATGAACTTCCCAGGAAAATATTCTAAAATAACCAGCAGCTTTCAAAGAAATTTTCAAAGTTGTATTCATGATTGTTTTCTAGTTCTGCACCTCAAAAATTTTTCAAAAATAGCCAAATGACTTCAAAGAATTTTTTCGAAGGTGTATTCATGACTCTTTTAGATGCGCACCTAAAAATTTTTAAATGTAATAGTAGAAAAGCTTTAGAGAAATTTTCTAGGGTGTACTAATGATTATTTCAAATATGCACCAGCGACTTCAAATAATTTTCCAAAGGTGTATCATTTCAAAGTCTGCACCTAAGAAAATTTTTTAATAAATGAACCAACTAAATATTTTTCGAATAGTGTACTCATGATTATTTAAAAATATACACCCAAAAGGTTAAAAATAGCCAAATGGTTTCAAGAATTTTTTTTTTTCAAAGGTCCATATTCTCTACTTTGTTAAGTGCACCTAAAAATTTTGTTATAAGCCAAAAGCTTTAAAGAATTTTTTTCAAAATTTTCTGGTGTTTATAAATATATACCTCGAGAAAAGTGTTCAAAAAATCAAACACCTTTAAGAATTTTCAAGGTGTACTCTGACTCTTCTCAAAGTGCACACTTTGAAGAAAATTTCGTAATAAAATTTGAACAACTTGGAAGAATTTTTTTTTCCTAAAGACATACTATGATTATTTGTAATGTACTAGAAGTGTTCGAAATAACTGAAGCGACTTTAAAGAATTTTTTGAAGAAGGTGTACTCTCGACTCTTCTCAGGGTCTACACCTAAGAAATTTTTTTATAAGGGGTGAACTCATGTTTATTTTCAAATTATACACCCTGGAAAAGGTTCGAAATAGCCAAACATCTTTAAAAAAATTTTTCGAAGGTGTATTCTTGACTCTTTTTAGAGTTTGCACCTAAAGTTTTGAAACAAGTAAAACTTTAAGAAAATTTTCGAAGGGTATATTCAGTTGATATAATACACATCGGAAGTGTTTGAAAGCGACTAAACGGCTAAAGTCACCGAAGGTGTATTCTCAACTATTCTTAGAGTTTGCACTTAAAAAAATTTTCAAATAGCTTTAGAGAATTTTTTTTCTGAAGTGCTCATATATCCTTTTATCTTTAAAATTATATACCCCAAAAAGGTTTGAAATAGCTAAGCGGCTTCAAAAATTTTTTTGAAGGTATATTCTTGACTCTTTTAGAGTTCCACACAAATTTTTTTTTGAAACAATTTGAAATGCTTGAAGGGAAAAGTCTGAAGGTGTATTCATGATTATTTTGAAATATACACTAGGAAAGTGTTTGAAATATTCATGATTTCAATGTTTTTTCGAAGGTGTATTCTTAACTCTTATCCTTTTGAGTGAACTTTGAACCTCGAAAATATCTAACAGAGTCTTTGAGATCCATGCACCCACATTGATATTCTTCTTGTTTTTTTCATTTATTTTTCTACATCTTCTCATTTATTTGCTTCGGTTTATAGGCAAATCGAACTATGTGGAAAGAATGGGTTCACGATCGAAAGGCGAAAAGGACTCTATTTGGACAGGTGGTGTTAAAGAAATCAACTCTGCTTCTTCTGATTTTGAAGGGAAAAGACGAAGTGAAATTCATGATCAATCGTAGATCCCTTTTGGTGCAAAAACTACAAAGACAGGAACACAAGGCATGGTAATGGTAGGGAGAATTGATAATGGGATAGACTTTGGCTTTCTGTTTAGGGTTTAGAATTAGATATTTCTTTTCTTTTCTTTTCTTTTCTTTTTCTTTTAAATGAATGAAATATGTTTTGCTGTCTCCTGTGTTTCTATAATGGAATCAATATTTGTTTGTTAAGCTAGTTGAATGATTAGCGGAACAAACATAGTTGTCTGAGCTGATGTTTCAAAAGCATCCTTATGGAAAAAGACAAAATATTTTTTAGATTTATATACTAAAACCCATCTTTGGGCTTGTACAAGGCTTGAGAAGAAGGGAGGCCTCATGCGAACAAGAAATGGGCCGAAAGCCCAATATCAATGCAAATCGATGGATTCCCCCTCGACCCCCATTTGGTTTTGCTTGTTTTGTTTTCCTATAAAACATGTTTTATTGTTAAAGTCAAAATGGACTACTAAATAATATTCAATCATAAAATCCTAATAGCAATTCAATCATCAGACATTTCTTTAATTTCTAAGCTGTCTTGCGGGACCTCTGTTAGTGTTGAAGGACATGATTACCTCTCCATTTTCGCTCTCTCCACTCTCTTTGTTCTTGTTCGAAGAACTCAACGAAGAATTGTTTTGATCCGTGGAATAAAATTCCTAAAGGATGGTATTCTAAACATACCTTAGTTACTTAATTTATTTCTACAATGCATATATCGGTTATGTTCTTTATTGTTCAAACAACCAACGTATATCTGAATTCTGTATTCATGAGTCCATTCGATCTTCACATTGAACAACCAGTGTTCACAACGTCGCAGTTTTCCACCATGAAAATAATTCCTTTATAAGTTGGTATAGCCTACTATTAATGTTCGAACACCACGATTCCCTATAGCAGCTTATGCCACTGCTACAATTTTTGTTGTTGTTGTTCAAACAACCAACGCTTATCTAGATTTCTACTGTTGTAGTCAATTCGTATTCACATTCAACAACCAACGTTTACAACAATCTTAGGAATTTTATACCATGAGCTTGGTTTACCTCTTGCTAGTATAGTCCCACCACTATTGTATTTGGCGTTGCCACGGTCCCTATAGCAGCTCATGCCATTTCTCCCAGTCCTCAACATCCACCACCTCTGCAGCGGTTCTTGTGCCCCTTGCTGCTCAAACGCCTAACATCTCGAGGTGAGGTATTCTTTGGACATAATTTCAAAGCGCTAAGCGGAGGCGCTCCATATTCCACCCTAAATTTTCATAGGTAGCATAGTTTACTTTCACTAACCATGCATGTCAACAACGAGGCTTGGGCACATGCGAATAGGGTTCTACATGGCATACAATCCTAACTACATTATCTAACAAGTTATTTGATGTCTATTGTGCTTATAAAGGAAGTAGAAGTAAATTTAGAGGTCATATACTAAATTACCTTTGCGAAGATGTGGAGGCAACAAAAGTTGTGGTGGAAACTCCTACAGATGGGATATGGTAGACAATAAGGAAATCAAGCTCCAAATCAATGAGTACCACAAATGCTGTAGGAATTAAGGGCTGAAAAAATATAACTACCAGAACAGTTTATAGCAGGATTATTGATAGAGAAACTATCTGGATTGTGGAGTGATTACAAACAACAATTAAAACACAAACACAAGTAATTGTCCCTAGCTGATCTGATCACTCACATCATCATTGAAGAGACAAATCGCAAAGAGCAAAATACACTACAAAAAAACAACAAAATTAAGACCACAAAAGGTGGTCACAAAGTGATCGCTAGAGAGGTATAACAACCACTTAGTGTGTGAGGACCCGGGTAAAGTGCAGCGATGAATTCTGTTACGATCTGGTGCAACGAAGCTTGGGAATTTTTGCTGAATCTCAGATCATGACATGGACCACACGTTGAAGTTGTCTGTGAGATCTAGTTACCTGGATGAACTATGACAATTTCAAATATAGTCAAAATTTCATGTATTTCGAGGCAAGTTGGCAACACAGCCTGAGACACGTACCATGTGGCTTGAAGCAATGGCCTGCTTTATGGGAAGCAAGTGTCATATATATGTCGCTGCCTCATCTGAAGTGGGGTGGAAGTGGCATGGGAGAAACATGGCATGATGATTTCCATGTGTCACAATGATTGAGAAAGGTGTCCTACACCTAGATCAAAGTGAGTTTGTGGGAATGAGAAAGAAAAGAAAAAAGGTGGAAAGAAAGAAAGGAAAGGAAAAATGGGAGGAAGTCTAGTTTTCTACTGGTTTTCTAGCGTTCGAAGAGTGAGGATTAAATGATTAAAAGCGAGTACAGGCTAACGCTCAAGAGTGAGGAAGCTCCTCTCAACTACTCTGTTGTGTTAAGGACATTCAATGGCCCTTGAGGTATAACCTTGGTGGGTTGGTTCTAGAATAATTTGTAGACAAGCTGTTGGCCAATTCACCAGGTGGAGTTCACAGGTTCTTTTTGTTTCATTGCGGTTAAAACGGCTATGCCAAAGTATGGATTGGCGTGATGATAGTGTGGTGTGTCATTGTTGGGTATGGATTGACATCTTTGGCCTTAATAATGTTGTTCTCAGTTTAAGCATGAAGACCCAGTTTGTGTGTTGTTGCTTGATTGAATGACATGCAAATTGTGTGAAAATCATGTTGCTATATGCTTGCTTGATGTATTAACATGGTTTATATGACGGATGTGAATTATATGCTGTAGATATAATTATCCATGAACTGTGAATATTGCAAGTAGCTCTCATTGTGCATGTAACATGAAAGGACTTGCAATGGCATTTTGCATTGCATATGCAGGGGTTATCAACTATTGATAGAAATGGGTGTGAGTGCATAGCATGAAAGAACACTTACCGTGCTTGGTGTTTTGTATTTGGAGGCTTTGAAGGGCTGACGTCCTAGAGAGTTGTACGATTTGAAATTATGTGTCCAAGGTGTAACAAGAAGGATTAGACCTTTATAATTGAAAGGCGTGTATTCTTGGTCAAACACATGCGTCCAGTAGTGAAAGTCCGTGAAAAGTGGTGGGAAGGAGGTCATCACAAACGCCCTCTGGTGAAACCACGGAAGCTTCGTTACCCCTGAAGAACAACTGGCTTTTGAATAAAGCGATTTCGGAGACTATCGAGGTTGAAATATAAAACAAAAACATTTTGTTTTGGAAATGAAGGTTTTTCATACATGACGTGTGCATGTGTGAGGGAGTCAGTGAGGGCTCGGGACATTGGCATGACATGAGAGGATTCATGTAGAAATGCATATGTTTTGCTTAATGTGTTGACAAATGTTAAATTATGGCATTGCATGTACACTTAGGTGGGGAGTAGCCTTTATAGGAGAATTTCTCTACTGGGCATTACTCACCCCGTCCTGGGAAAATCATTTCAGGTGCTGGAGGTCCACCTGGAGATAGAACTTGTCTGAGACCTTAGCCGTGAAGAAGGCCATATCTTGTAACTTATTACATATTCTATAAATTATGTTGAGTGATCAGGTTACATTGTATAAAAAGGAAGGAGTTGTAATAAAAAACGAAATTATTCCGTATAGTTTAATTGGTTTCCCAGTTTTATATTGCCCTTATTGTATAGAACCAGGTGTTAATTTTATAGTATTTTGGGAAAGAATTTGGAGGTGGGTCATTTAGAAAGGTTATTCTTGAGTTTGGGGTGAGTTTTAGGTTGCGATAGGAATTCCTGGTTGCGATAGAGTTTCTAGTCACGTGTCATGAGGGTTCCCTTGTGTTGCGACATAGTTCTCAAACTAAGGACATTCATTCACTAGTGACATAGTCTTTCCATATCGCAACCGAGACGACCATAACAAGAGGTCAGGTGTCGCACCCTTCATGCTGCGACAGAGTTTGGCCAAGAAGTAGGATTTCTTTGTCCTTGATAGGTATTTTTATGTCGTAGCAGAGTTTAGTTGCGGGCTAAGGGTTTTTATATTGAGACAGGGTAGTTTCCATGTTGCGACAGGGTTCGGCCTTAATAGGGGTTTTCTTGTCGCTCTGAGAAAATTCCTTTAATCGCGACAGGGGGTTCGACAACCAGCGGGGTTTCTTGTCTACATAGAAAATTCTTGTCGCGATAAGGTTGTATGGTAGAAATTTTCATGTCGCGATGGAGAATTTGATGTCGTGATAAGGTTGGAGAAGACCAATAGTTTTTCTGTTGCGACAGTATAGCGTTGCATTGCACACGATAGAGAAGGCTAGGCTTGCACGATAAGGTCGGGCGACAGACATGGTTGGACGCACACGAAAGAGGTTCTCTATCATGACAAACTTCTTACAATGGTAAAAAAAAAAAAAAAAAGGACTCCCTGACATGGTATCAGAGCCTAGGTTTATAAATACATAGAGTTAGATGTTATTTTCGCGGTATGGCTTAGTGCTTCAGGGAATTAGATATCTGATTGCTAGGACTTGATAGGCGCCACGGTTAGATCAGCCATTCGTGCGTGATGGTCTATGCATTGCTCTGCTTTGCATGATATTGTGTTACATCTTTATGTGAATTATATACTTGGTGAATAGTGTATAGAAATGTGAACCTCGGTGAAAATAACCTTAGAGTTCGTGTATGAATAAATAAATATACCATTTGATTGTGACGTATATTATGATGGTGTATGCTTATTAATTGAACAAGGAAAAAGAGAAAATCTCAAATTGCTATTTGGCGCGCAAGTGGCAGTCGAGGAGAGGATGTAGGGTGCGCCCATGAGGCGCCAACCATGCATTTTTGACCAACGAGGCCTTTGTAGAGCTATGGGTCTGCCGCTATTGCCGTACGCAGTGAAGTGCGGTTGGGGGCGGGGAGGGACGAGTAACCTCCAGAGGTTTATGACACATCATCCTCGACATTCACAGGGGGAGGGGATCCAGTGGTAGCCGACCATTGGTTCTGTCAGATCGAAAGGATTTTGGAGGCCATGGTGATTACCTCCGACGCCAAGAGGATCGGGCTAGCTACATTTAAGCTAGAGGGTGAATCCCATGTATGGTGGGATTGGATTAAAGTCTCAAGGGATCCGAAGATGATGACATGGAGAGAGTTCCAAGAGCTCTTCATGAGTAAGTTTTTCCTGACGTCGGCTAGGCATGCAAAAGCTCGGGAGTTCCTCGAGTTGAAATGAGGAAGTATGACCGTACTCAAATACGTAGCTAAGTTCACGTCCAGCACGTTTGAGGATGATTAAATTAGCCTGAGACCTGAGTGAAAGTTTGAGATGGTGCGGAAGGCATCCGTCGGGGCAAGATTAGCAGGGTTCCTTCCTCTGAATGTGGACTCTATGGTTAGGATATTTATGGCCATAAAAGAGATGAGCGGCGTAGAGCATCGAGACCTGCGGGTGCTGACAAAAGGAAGGAGAGCCGACTTTCTTCTAGTTCGGAAAGAGCGGGGAGGCTTCTGGTTCGGGTTCAGGAGACCACAGGTGCGACTATCAAAGCCAAGGCCGGATTAGGGCTTCTAGCTGATTAGGGCCCAGGTGACATGTACCATTGTATGCTTGGACTATAGGCAGGTGCCAGGAGGTAGGGATCTGGGTTATGAGACCTTCAGTCCAGTCATGAGAGAGGCACACTTCGACATAATTTGTTCCTTCGGCCCCGGAAGGGCCGGGAGGAACCGATCATCCAGCCTCGAGGCCGACATAGTGACCTGGCGGTAGTCTTAGAAAATCTACGTCAAAGGCAGAGTTAGTGACCAAGTGGTCACAGATAACGACCATAACAATGTGGTCACAGATAGCGACCACATATGTGGTCACAAATAAATCTTCAAATGGTCACATAATGGAATTAGAAGAAAACCAAATGAACTAGATAGTGACCAATTTACTTGACCATCTTATAAGGTGATTCAAGGTATAGTTCTTGATGTGATACTATATATAAAATAGTTTCCTTCTTAGTAACCACATTTGCGGTCTCTGTTTTTGTGACTACGTCTTGTGGTCACTAAATTTATAAATATTTTAATTATTTATTAATATTTCATAAAAATTAATTATTACTTATCTATTAATAAGTTTAAATGTTATATATAAATAAATAAATAAATAAATAAATATATATATATATATATATATATATATATATATATATATATATATGGTAGGATTTAAATATATTTATCATTTAAATTTAAAAACACAAGTATTAAACATTAAAAATCAAGATTGAGGTCAAATGTTAGAAAAGTAACATAAGTATTAAATGTTAAGTCAAGGCGGGGTCGAATATTAAAAAAACTTCAAGTCATTAAGATTAAAAACATTAAAAGTGTGATATACTCAAAATGAACATCTTGTTGGCATTCATGTCATCGTATAGACCATCTGTGACCAATGACCACTTTCAAAGCCTCTCTACCTTTCTACTCTCTCCTCTATCATCTACTCCATCATCTGTGCATCATCTCCTCGATCACGATCTCTATTCATAAGAGGATTGAATATTACTTTTGTATCTCTCGTACTTCCTCTGCAGCGAGATTTAATGTGACTCAAGCTCTGTTTATTGTAATTAAGCCTTGAAAGTCTTTGAGGATGTAAAGTCATCAGTCGCGTTGGATGATTTATTTCAGCACGTCCCATACATTATACGCCATGAGTGACCTCAGCAACTTCGGG
This sequence comes from Tetrastigma voinierianum, assembly GCA_016808115.1. Taxonomy (NCBI): domain Eukaryota; kingdom Viridiplantae; phylum Streptophyta; class Magnoliopsida; order Vitales; family Vitaceae; genus Tetrastigma; species Tetrastigma voinierianum. The sequence goes on from JAEQBH010008145.1 coordinate 130,722, forward strand.
GAATATCGATCCTCTCTTATTTTTGACAAAGGAACATGGTTTCCAGATTCATCTTGGGATTCCATAGCAATTAGCTCTTGTATCTTCTCTTGAAACAAAACATCATATGACACTGAGTTACAGTTGGATGTAAGATAGTTTGACATACTCCCTTGTCTTGCACATTGATCAATAATGCAGTCCCTCGAGTTTCCCTCGCGTATAGTCTCTGTGAAGGTATGCCTTACTTGATGGGGCACCCTCCTTCATTTCTTGAAATAAACAATTGATATCGAGATATGCAAGAACCGGATAATTTTAAAAAGTGAAAATTTTTTTTTACAATCGAATCTTGCATGCTCAATTGCTTGATTTGGACACCTTGTTTGTGTCATGACATTCTAGATTAAGGAGTCCCTGATCTCATACTATATGCAGTTTCGATTGATACTCTCTTGCGATTGGAATGAGGCATCATTCCCACCGATGCTACCAACTCTGCTTTATACCTCATTAGACATAAATGCGAGGGTTTTAGCCTTCCTCACGCTTGATGGAAGCATATCCTAGTATTTCTTACCTTCTTGCTCCTTAATTTCTTAATGATCCCATTCCAAACATCCTCCCGCTCTTAATATTTCTATGATATATAAAGTTAGTCAACATACATGGACTTTAAAAAAAAAAAAAATCGATAGTCTCCCCCAAAAAATGCATTATCCAAAAATTACCTACAATGTTTTTCAATGTACATTCACCAATCCTCAATAAATTCCACCAATTCATGTCAACTCACATTCACATTATTTGACAATTCTCAATATATACAACTTAAAAAGCATAATCCTAACATCATCAATATGAAATTATCAAGCATTTTCAATCATATCAACATTTAAGTATCGCAAACACACACACACACACACACACATATATAAATTTGTGAGTCTCCTAAAGTACATTATCCAAAAATCACCTCTGATATTTTTCAATGTATATTCACCAATTCTCAATAATCCACCAATTCATATAAACTCACATTCATTGTTGACGATTCTCTCAATATCATAGCTTAAAAATAATAGCAAAAAAACATCAATTTGAAATTATCACAATACAAATATATAACACTCAAATATCTCTAAAACACTAATTGTAAACAATTTCACTTTTGTGAAATTTAAATTAACAAAAACACACACAAGAAGTTTTAGCAACCTAAACATTATTTACTTTGAAATAGAAAATTGTAAATAGTTCAACCAAGTTAAGGACAAAGAGCTTACTTTCTCCGATAGCGATAGCATGAAGATCCCTGCATACGAAAAAGTGAAGATTATGGCGTTGGCGTTTTTTGAAGTGTCAAGCAAAGTGAAACTAATATAAATCAAAATTTTAAGTAATTAGAATATTCTAAATATTATATACAATAATAACTAAACAATTAATGTAACGATCTCTATATAATTACACATGAACTTATTAATTACATCAAAAATTTCATGAAATTTCTAATTCTAAATTAAGGCAAATATTGGTGCAAGACAACAAACCATAAATCCTTAAGAGTAAATTTCAACCTCACTTAATAAGTTCAATGTAGTCTTTGTGTTAGAACTTGCCTTCTTTAATAGTATAGCTTCTACGAGTAAACAAGTTCATGTGCTGATCACTTAAATAAATAATAAAATAATAAAATTGTTATAATGTATGCCTATAATAATTAATAAGTATAAATGGAACTATAACATTCACAAAATTGTTTTAGGCTCCTTTTGGAATCCAGAAAATACTAGGGAAAAAAAATACTAAGAAAAATTATTTAAAAAAAAAATCAAGTATAATCATAATTCCTCATTAAGTTTGCATATTTCCTAGAATTTCTTGGTCCTTATATAATGAGATTAAGTGCAAAAATCTCCCCTATGTGCAAAAGATTCCTTCCAATAAATATCAACATGTTCTTTAATTTCTGATCAAAGAAGATATCAAAACTAGCAGTGCAAATACTTGAATTTTCTTTTAATTTTCTTTGAACTCTACGCATAACAAGTCGAAAAACCATAAAGCGTGCTAAACAGCTTTCCTTAGAGACACAAGGCTCCATATATTATGATACCCCAAGACTAAAGGGTGTTGATAACCGTTAACATTAATACGCATTGTTATGTCCCATTGCTCGGGATAAATAATTTTAACAAAATGGAATAGTCTCATTTATAGAGAATCAGTCAAATCAACTTTGTACAAGAAACATAGTAACATGGCTCATCTAGGACCCAATATAATACAATGATCCTTACGAGGAGTCCATTTATGAGTAAAGGTGCTTCTGTCGGGCCCATTTATCCATACTCATTTTAAAACATATAAAGTAAATATTTAAAAGCAGTCTATAAGAATTTAATTTCAATTTTTTACACAAAATACAAAAATTTAGAACTAGTTTGTTCCAGCATTTTACAAAAATGAATACAAATCCACAACCCGGCTTTCTTCATAACTCACGGCCTCGTTGAGCACCGTGCATCGATTGTATTCATGTCACTGAAATGGGGTCCCATAAAGGGTGAGCTACACCGATGAATAAAATTTATCTGAGAGCCTCCGCCTAAGTGCATGCAATGGTCATGTTCACAATTCACATTCACATTCCAAGTAAAAACATGCAATTTCTACTATAGAATCCTACATACCATGAAATGAGATGAGACTCAATCATGTACCATGCGTTTGAGTCCTTACTGACTTCCTCTTACGCGAGCCCTTACCGACTCCTACCACATCATGCAATGTCAAAGTGTGATAAAACCCATCATTTACGGATTCGTCGATGATCATTTTACAACAAAATTTCATTTGTTTTAAAACCAAAAGCTTTTGGATGTTACACCTAATTGATCATTTATATTCAAATCATGTGGCTTTTTGTGGGTAGCGAATTTTGAGGGTCTCGCTCTGAGCTTATAAGCCTTCATACACTTTCACGGGCTTTAACCGTTGGACACATATGTATAACCAAAACTAATGGGGCTTTCGCCCCGAGAGTGTCTATCCCTACTTACTAATACTGTGCATTTTTAATTTTCCGTTTCCATTTAACCGTGAAGAAACTTTGTTAGGCGTTTATCCCATAGTACTAAGCCACCATCGAACACCAAGCGGTGTTGATTATAACCATGCACTCACACCTATGTCATGCTGATGTTCCCGTGCATAATACATTGAGATATATGGCATCTATATCATACTACATATATGATGAATGTTATATGAGCAATTTAATCATGCATTTTCCATGCATATGGACAACTATATCAAACACGCATATAATCTCCCACAAATTTCATTCATGTCGATACTATATGCACATATATCGATATCACAATCAAATCTTTACTTGAGTAAACTGACGGCCTTTATCTCTAGGCTCAGAATTATGACATAATATGTCAACAAAATATTAACCTACAACATGCATCTAATGGCCATGTTTACACACACAATTCATCATGTATTACATTAAACACATATATTAACATTCATTCAATTACACCAAGATTTCCACTCAAACTCAAGCAATGCCAAGCTGGATCCTCAAGACCGGTTGTGGCATAGAAGATATAACAAACATTCCCACACAACAAGCCCCATAATAGACCACATATATTTCAGAACTCAGTTCGAAACTAGTCCTCTACTTGGTCATTGGAGACAAACCATTAAAAAAAACTAAGTATGCACTTGATCCCAAGAAATGGACCATAGCTTAATTGTATAAATCACAATTTGGGTGATTCAAAGCTACATCAAGTTTACGAATGCGCTATAATTTATATGGAAAACTAAATCTACTTTTACCTTTTCCCAACCGAAAATCAATCCCAAAACCTTGACACAAACAGTCAATAACCTAAGCTATTACAATTTCGAAAATGAAATGGACCATAAATTGAGCTATAGAGGTCCAATTTGAGTGATTAAAAATAGTAACATCAATTTCACAACTTCAGATAAAATTTCCATGAAGGACACTAATCAAAATTCCCTCTTTTTCCCAGCGAAAATGTCAGTCCCAAAACACAGACACAAACGATTAATAGCTTAAGGCGTGACAGTGCAGGAAGCAAATGGACCATAGCGAGCTATAAGGTCTAATTTGGTGATTAAAATCCACAAATCAAGTTCACAACTTCAGCAATAATTTCTGAAGGACACTAGTTAAATTCCCTCTTTTTTCTGACGAAAATCAATCCCCAACTTGAACACAAGGAATTCAACAACCTAATTTGTGACTATTCCGAGGAAATGAAATAGACATATGACTATAGAGGTTCAATTTGAATAATTTAAAATCCTAACATCAAGTTCGCAACCGGCTACAATTTTATGAAGACACTAGCAAAATTCTCTATTTTCTAATCGAAAATCAATCTTAAAAACTGGACAACATATAGGGTCAAAACATGGCACTATTCCCTCATCCCAAAATTTTGCCTAATAGCCCCTTAGGGCAAAAAAAGGGCCAAACAGCCGCTTAGGGCATAAAACACAACCAAACATAGCCATATAATTGGAAAATAAACCAAGTAGGAAGAATCCCACCTCTTTGGTATGAAGAAACTCTAGAGTCAGTAGGAACTACAACCGAAATCTTGATTTCTTGAACTCCTCGGTGAAATCCTGTGTTTTTGGTACCCAAGCGTATCCCTCATTGAGTGGAATGAACTTTTGTTCTTGGCCACGGCCAATTCCGACCGGTAATTCCGTGATCAAGAGAAGTTTGGATTTTTCTCTCTCCCTCTCTCTCCGACTAGACCATGAGAAATGCAGTCTCTACCCTAAAATGGGTTTAACCGCTTCTTCCAAATTTTAAACACTTGGCTCATATTGTGCCCTGTGTCCTCATTTCGTTCGGGTCCGCTTTTTGCCATGAAATAATTTATTTCGTTTGGGTTTAGAGTTCCATTTATTGCCCGTCGAACTTTGCTTAGTGATTTTTCCACTTTTGAGATTTTCTAAAATTCTTGTTTTGGGGTCGCTGGGCACCCGACGCCCTGAAAATCATGAAAATCAGTTATCTTGGGAATTTAACGAAATTCGTTTGTATAACTAGATTTCGTGAGACAAATCCAGCCAGGTGAGGTCTCATTCATCATCCGTCTAGAACAATTCTAGTTTGCTTATACGTATTAACAATTTACTATTTTGCCATTTTTTGAAAAATTCAAATTTTCGGGTTTACATTCTCCCCCTTAAAAGAATTTGATCAAATTCATGCACACACACTTCGATCACGCCATATCTGAAAGTCATTTAATGCTAAATATTTAAAACATGCCTTCATCCTCAAATAGGAAAGGATAAATGGCGCATAGTTGCTTTAAGTTCCCATGTTGCCTCTTTACTCCTCGGTGCTACCCTGATCTTTACTAGCCTCTGATCTTGCCTCATAAAAGCTGATCTTGGCTTATCTAAAATATCACCAGTTCTCCTCTCGAAGGTATGCATCAGCAGAAAACTGGATTCTAATCCACTACATGAGGTGAAATCTGAGTGTACTTCAGACATGGGGCGTGGAACACCACATGAACACCCGATAAACTTAAGAGGCGGTAAAAGCCCAGTCGTCTGTGATTATTGCCCACCCTCTCAGTATCTCGAAGAGCGGGATATGCACCTCAACGATGGCTTTCCAGCTTAGAACCTTACCACTCATCTCTTAGGCATTACTTTCGAGAGACATGATCCATTTCAGAGCTCTGAAATTCGTTTCCATTTGTGGCATATCTCTTACATCGGCTTTGATCCATGAGAGAACACTTCCACCTTCTTGAGGTGTCTCTAGCAAATACGGACAGTGGAGGGTTTCTCGCCTACCTCAGTCTAACAAATCGGAGATCGACATGGCCTCCCATAGAGTGCTTCGTAGGGTGCCATTTGTATGCTCTCCTGATAACCGTTGTTGTAGGTGAATTCCACTAAGGGCAAATGCTCTTCCCAGCTACCCTTAAAATCTAGGATGCATGCTCGTAGCATGTCCTCTAAAGTCTGGATGGTCTTCTCTGACTGACCATCTGCCTGAGGATGAAAATCAATGCTCATCATCAATTATCTTCCGTGGCTGTTGGAAACTCTCCAATGAGTCTTAAACACGGGATCACAATTAGATACTATAGAGTTGACACTCCATGTAATCGGATAATCTCATAAACCTATCTCTACAACTTCTTTGAAATCCTCTAATGTGAAGGACATCGGCAGCGTAGAAGAGTGCTGACTTAGTAAATGGTCCCGACCACCCAGGCAGCGCCATGCCGCTTGTGATGTTCGTGGCAGGTAGTGCGCAAAGTCCATCATGACATGTTCCGCTTCCCTCGTACATTAAGGCGATTAATCTTGCGCTGGTGTAGCCTTTACCTCTTGACATATGAGACATCGTTGAAACGAAATACTCAGCGTGTTTCTTCATCGCCAGTAATGCGGCGCGAAAATCATGGTACATACTGGCGTTCACTTGGATGCACGGTAAAGCAAGAGCAATGGAGACTCCTTGAGGATCTTCTAACATTAGATCACGCTGGTGGGAGCCATAACCTTCCCACATACCGAAGATGCTATCCGTGAGGATGGCCACGCCTTCATCACACATGCCCGTCTATACAGTCTAATGGACAATATCTTTGTGTCCTGTCTTAGGGACTCAATCACTTTGCTTAATAGGGAAGGCGTAGCTACCAAACTCCCCAAAGTACCTTAAGCTTTATCATTATACTATAGGCTAGACTATCCACAGTCTGGCTTATGTCACCCTCCCAGGAAACCACTAGCCAACACTCCACGAGACTTATTGAGTGCATTATACCACATTTGCCTTACTAGGTTGGTAATGCAAAGTGAAATCACCATCTCGGTCTCCATCCTGCGTTGCCTCATGTTGAGGTCTTGTTGTGTGAAAATATACTTCAAACTTTTTGTGGTCTGAAAACACCTTGAACTATTCATTGTATAGGTAGTGACGCCAAATCTTCAAGGAAAAGCAAATGGTGTGACTCCATATCATACGTAGGAGTAACTCTACTCATGGTTCTTCAACTGCCGAGAACCATAAGCCACAACCCTCTCGGACTGTATCATAACGCACCTAAGTTCGTCCTTAGAGGGATCACAATACATTGTGTACCTCTGTCCCCTTTCTGGGACTATCAGAATAGGAGCTGAAGTAAGCCTCCTCTTCAATTTCTGGAATGCCCTCTCACATAAGTCATTCTACTCAAATTTGACTATTACAGATCAGTAGTCATAGACCCTACCAATGAGAAAGTCTCAATGAACCTCTTGTAATACCTGTCAATCCCAGCGTATCTCGGTGACTTCGAGTCTCTCTGACTCATGGCCCCCTTGAACCTCTCTGGGTCATGAACCCACAAGGCGATACCATGTGTGCCCCACGAATCCTTAGTAAGCCAAATTCACACTTGTAGGAATTTGGCATACGGTGATCGTGCGAGTGGATGTCGAGAATCAGCAATATTTATATCCTAAAATGCGATTGTGGTAGCAAAGCTCTTGCCCAGTATAGTGGCTCAGTAGAACACGGGATGAGTTTTCTTTGCAATGACTTACGAGTGAGATGAAAGCTTTGGTGCATTTGGTTTTATATTTTAAGGGTTGATAAAAAGCCCAGGGAGTTGGATGGTACAGAAATTTGGTATCGATAAGTAAAAAAATTGTAAATAGAACTCCTTGAGCTATCGAACTCTTTGGATGCGAGTTCTACAGGTCACTAAGAGGTCCTCGGGGTCATTTCCTTGCGTTGGGGAGGATGACCTATAGTCATCTCCAAAATCGGATCTTCATTTAGCTATAAAACCTAACCCAAAATAATTATCCTTTTGAAAATGGCATTCACTAGCCATTTATGTTCTCAGTTAGTTCAAACGAGTCTCCTTGACTCACGTTACAATGGGTAATAAATGATAACTAATGAACATCCATGAGATCTCGTAATAGCATCAAGTGAGCACTAAGATTACCAAGTCATGACCGTGCTGTGTACCCCAAATCTAGGGTTTTTTTCACATGTAACCTTGACAGGTTATATAATAGCTATTTATCTTCATGTGTCACTTAATTGATAAGCAATGACAGCACATAACCAGTCCCTCTCATTCAGATTCCAGTAATTAGTGCAGCGAGGTGCAATGATCAACTTTTCCAGAAACTGTGAGCACAAAATGCCATCCATAGGCATATGGTTTAGATTCTAGACTCGGGAGGATATTTTCACCATAGAGTCTAGAACGCGCAAGCAGGACCCGGATGAAGTTATGGTCATGAGATGCAGAAACTTCCATGAAGCGAAACAGCGCGTGTAAAACCCTTGGTACCTCTCTGCATGTTTCGTATTTTCAGACACAATATGAACTTAAGATTATATTAAGCCATATGGATGGGTTTAGACTCAAGATTCACATAGAGAGGTCTAGAAACGCCTGGCGGAACCGGATGAAAGTTATGGTCGTCCGAAGTTGGCATAGCCGAGCTCATTCCTGCTGAGCTCGACCAAGAGAGCTTGATTAAAGGTGAAGCCGGCCTCATGGCTCATCCTGCGAGGCTCATGCGGGAGAGCTCGGCCACGGCTCATGCGGGGCTCGGCCGTGGCTGTGCGGAGAGCTCGAGCCGCAGCTCGTGGGGAGGCTCGGCCACGGATCATGCGGAGGCTGGCTGGCGCTCATGCGGGGAGGCTCGGCCTTAGCTCATGCGGGAGGGGCTCGGTACGGCTCATGTAGGAAACGCGACTCATGCGAGAGGGCTCGGCCGGCTCATGCGGGGAGGCAAGTGCTGGCTCGTGTAGGAGGCTCGGCTGACCCCCCGAGAGGTCGGCTGACTGCGCCTGAGAGGTCGGCTCATGCAGAGAGCTCGGCCACGGCTCATGCAGAGGCTACGCCTGGCTCATGCGAGAGAGCTCGGCCACGGCTCATGCAGAGGCTCATCACGGCTCATGCGCGGGAGGCTCATCACGGCGCTCATGCGGGAGGCTCGGCCACGGCTCATGCGGGAGGCTGGCCTTGGCTCATGGCCCAGGAGGCCGGCCCGCGGCTCATGCGGAGGAGCTCGGCCACGGCTCATGTGGGAGGAGCTCGGCCACGGCTCATGTAGGAGGCTCAGCCGACTATGGGAGGCTCAGGCCTCCCAGCAAAGAAGAGGTCGGTTTGGCCCGGATGGGCTCGTCAAGCTTATCCTCTCGGACCATACAGTAAAAAGGCCATAGCTTGGGTTGTAGAATTAGGTTGGTGATTCAAAGCCTACGTCAAGCTTAACGATGGGGCTACAATGTATAGAAGGAAATAGGGCTAAATTCCCTTTACTTCCATATAAAATCAATCTAGAATTTCGGCTAATACATAGGATTAGAAATAGGCGACTTCCTATGGTTGAGACGTAACAACATCCCTTCAAGGCAGAACCGACTCTTGCTTGCAAATTGTGTAAACATAAAATCTGAGTTTAATTACAATTTTATTTACATCACAAGTACAAAATTTTGACAATAGTTCAGTTTAAACAAAAACTGGGTTTTCTACCCAGAAATTTTTACAAAAGAACACGATAGGTCATCTTAGATCTTCCTCTCAACTAGACCTCAGTATATCTTCTCTTTTGTATACCTTGATTACTGAAAATATTTTCCTGATAGGGTTGAGCTAGCAACGATGAAGGAAAGTCTCCTCTGAAGACAGCTCCCATACAAGTGCACATGCAACGACATAATCCATAAAATCATTCACACACATTCATATAAATTATGCATCTCTCTATATGAATGTTTATGTCATGCCCAGTCCTCACAGACTCTCTTATACATGCAATTTTCCATGTATGAGAAAACCATTTCCAAACAAAGGTATTTTTTTTTCGTGGACAACCCTCCGATATAAAATAATTGGTGACTCACGATAATCTATTTTGTGGACAACCCTGAAATTATAAATAGTGAATGGAAACTCAGATAATCTATTTTGTGGGGCAACTCATTATATATAATTGGATAGTCTCCAATAATCTATTTTGTGGACAACCCTCCGATATATGTAGTGGACCGTCTCTGATAATTTATTTTGTGGACAACCCTCCGATATATATGGTAGACCGACTCCGATAATCTATTTTGTGGACAACCCTCCGATATAAATAGTGGACCAGACTCAAAAATACGTCTATTTTGTATGGACAATCCTCCGATACAATTTTATTGGACAACCCTCAGAAAATAATTTATTGGAATGATATCAAGTATTCTTTATTCATGTACCTCACACCCGATTCACGCTATGACCCGTACACGACAATGATAAATGTCTTTGCGCTAATATCTCGTATTTTTATGCATGATAGAACTACATACAACACTCATAATACATACTTCACACCAAGCATCACGTTAATATATAACAAGCATGCATATATTAACATCATTTCTCCTCATCATGTTATTCAAATAAGCAATAACACACAAAAAGCTGGATCTCTATCTCAGGCTTCGAGAAAACAACATAATGCACAACCAAGATCATCTTATCATATCTGAACTACGAGTACATGTCAGTTCAGGCTTGCAATTCTAAAAACTACATAGACCTTGGGAAATAGGTCCCATTATGACATTCGAAATTATTCTTTAAACCTGACCCTTCTCGGGCTAACCATCATGACCATTCTTCTTAAGCAAAGACTAACGGAGTAGGAGAGGGCCCTACCTCTAGAAGTGCGGATCCGTTCCACTACACAACTCCTGTTTGTTCAATCAGAGAACCTACGGATTCCTCTCTTTTTAGTTGTCTTTTCTTCTTTTCTTTCTTTTTTTTTTCCTTTTTTCTCCTCTTTCTTTTTCCCTCAGAACTTGAGAACTCTTTCTCCCCTTTTCTTTTCCCCCTGTTTTGGTCTAGTTAGAGTATATTGTCCTCGGTTCTTAACACCTCACTTTCCACTTGTCTCCTAACCCTTTTCTTCTATAAATTCTCCTTGCAAAGCCTATCCAGACACCTAACATCCACTAACATTTACCCTCATATACAGGCCACTTTCTCTAGTCACGTAGCCTGCCTACATATCCAATGTGGTGTGGGACTTTATGCCACTTGTCATTTACTAATTTGTCCAATTTCGACATAAATTGCAAATCCTCGGTGTTTAAATTCAAACGAAATTAGACATGGTAGTAGATTTCGAGAGCGATTCAACGGTGAAGTCGAGTTTCATCATCGAGATCTAGAAAAATTCTGAATTTTGGCCGAAATTACCATTTTATTTATTGAAGAATTCAAATTTTCGGGACTACATTTCAACATGAATGAGGAATCACACGCAGTTAAAGGAGAACACAAACGGCAGTGACTACCAGCGTGAAAAACAGGGGACCTCCGGTAGCGCATCTGGATCTCTTTGTAATGACATACGCTTCCAAGGAGTGGGTTTTAGCCTCTCATCCTTCGAGTTGTCATCCTCGAAGAGGTGTTTGGCATCTTGAAAGTGGAAGAAAATGAAGGAAAATGGAAGTAAAAAAGGAGAAGCGGGAAAGTGCAGCTTCTCCCCAAATTTTATTGATTGATTGAGAATTGATTTCACGGAGCTTGGCCGAGCATATATAGTGCTTTCAAGCAGAGAGTACAAAACAAACCAAAACCAAAAGCTATTCTGAGGATAAAATTGGAAGAAACCAAAAAAATGCAAACGAGGGCCTGATAATAAAAAGCGAGCAGGCGGCGGGATGAAGACGATTGATGGAGGGTGAATAGTGGTGGGGAGGTGAACGATGCGAGGGCGGGAGTAATTTCTCAAGCGTGCAAAATTTTCTTTGTGCTTCATTTTATTGCATTTTATCTTCTTTCCTTTTTGGTCTACAGTCTGTAATCTTTGGTTTGACCGAATTCTTCGTGCTTGGATAGACTCAGCAATTCGACATAAATATAGCTTGTAAGCACTTAAAATTTACCACAAAAATGCGATCGATTAGAATACTGGGGACCTTAATAGAGTGGGTTAGTGCGCTAATTAGTACGTAAAAGTGCTCAAACCTATAATAACGAGGGTCGAAATAACACTTTTTAAGCACTAATCAACAACTGATGTTCTCTCAGGTTTGAAACAATCATAAGTGACAATCATGATCCTCCTCAAACTTGAGTAGATCAAGATGTAGTCCATGAAAACCTAGCGAACCAATCTAGGTAGGGCTGGAGCACTATGCATAAGATCCATAGATACCCTTTGGAGCGATCATCGATTGAAATAATCCTGATGAACTCGAAATGCCCATGTAAAATCTTAGGCGCATCTGGGGATCTTTGCCTCCATGCTCTCAGGCGTGATAACTTTTGTGCGAGGATCGATCTTGGAGTAGACGTGCCCTCTCAGTTAAGTCAATAATCCTTGATCTTTGACAAAGGGTACATTATTCTTGATAGTAGCCACACATTTAGCTGTGATAATCTATACACAGCTGAAAAGTCTTGTCCTTCTTCTTGGCAAACAAAATCAGAGTGCCCCAAGGTGAAGTGCTCGATCTAATAAAGCCCTTGTCTAACAATTCTTGTAACTAGACCTTGAGTTCTTGCAACTCAATATGAGCCATTCTATGTGGAGTCATAGAAATAGGTGATGTACTGAGTGTATTCGATAGTGAAATCTGCATCCCTGCAGGAGGTAATCACAGTAGTTCATCAGGAACGTCTCATTTTCCCTGACCATCAGAGGTAGACTCAGAGTCATGTCTCACCTCGTCCACCGGGGTAAGGCTAACTGGCCAAGCCATCGATTTCATTATACAGAGTCATTACGGCTTTGAGGTAAAGCATCGATATATCCTTGAAGCATTAAAACAAAGTCAAGTCGGGATGCGTGGCGGTAACTATCTTGATCACAATCAATAGTGACTCGGTGTCTTTGTCAACTTGATCCATCAAGAGATGACATCAAACTTGATATCCATGTCATGACACGAAGGTCATGAGTGAGCAATTAACGTCCAAAATAGAATTTTCCTTTTATTATTTTAATTTATAACATTTTCTACTAGTATAAATTTTTATTTTATTTATTCGATATTTTATTGGTTTTAAGTGATAAAAATAGAGGTTTTTAAAGTGAGAATTCGCATAATGGATTAGTGCACCCCAAATTGAAACTATTGGTTTAATGATATGTTTAAAAAGTTATAACACAAGTTAAATTTGAATTTTAAAAATTTAAATGCTAAGTGAAAAAATAAAATAATAAATCGAATTAATACAAGAGTCAAGATTAAAAATTGGCAATTTATCAAATGAGGACCCAAGGTCATAAATGAAGAAGAAGAGTATATGCCAAGTAGAAATGTGATAAGTTGTGTGCAAATAGGGGAAATAGAAATGAGGCTGTCTGAAAAATAGGAAATTAGGTCAAAATGCCTTTAGCCAAACATGGCCTTGTATGAAGAGGAGATGGGAGGCCCAAAATCTTATCTTGTAAAGGGGAAGAACACATTTTGGTTTTGGGAGGCTTGGGGCTACGGTGCTTGTGGGATGAAGTCGAAATTTGGTTTATTTACTCCATTTTATTCGAGTTCTAATAATGATCGAAAAGGAAGGAAGAAGGAAGAAGAAAAAGCTAGTGAAGATCAAGAAGATCAAGGTTAGGAACCCTCTTGACTCCCTCTTTGATTGTGTTTGGGTTTGATAAAACCCCACTTTTGTATATATATGTTTGAGTTACAGTTCAAGCAGCCTTTTTACTTTGATTAGGATTGGTTTTGAGGAATTTTTGTATAAAGGAAATGTTGGGGTTTAGGGAATCTTTGTCCAAAATTTTCAAAACCCGTGTTTTTGTTTTGGTCGTAACTTGGCCTTTATATCCCAAGTGGTGATTCAAATTCATGGGTAAACTCGACCACAGGAGAAAAAATTTCCTTGAAATAATTATATTCAAATTTGGACCCCATTGGACTGGACGTCAAAGTAAAGCTGTTTCGAGAAAATTATGGTTGCAGTTTGGATGCGGTTTGGTGTTTTGAGTACGATTTTGGTATTTAGGTCTGGGTGGTTCTTATCAAATTAGTGATTCAAATTTCTGGAGTAAACTAGACTTCTAAGAAAAATTATAGGCTGAAATAAGTGTATTGTCAAAATTTGGGCCCCATTGTACCTTAATTTTGTCTAGGGGAGCTCTGTTTATAGGAAAATTCTGGTTTTGTTCATGAAAATAGAGTATTCCCGGTTGTTTAGAACATATCTTGAGTTTAAGATTATACGAATTGGATGAGATTCAATTTATGAATAAAATAGATTTATAGAGGAACAATGAACTGAAGGAATTTAGGTAAAATATGGCTCATTTGTTCCCAAAATATTTTACAAGTGAAGGTTTAATGGGTAGAAATCAATCATAACCAAAGCTGTATCATGCACGTGATATTTTCTGCATTTGTGATGGGTAGGGGTTGGTGACAAAACTGGTAGATTAGGATTCCAAGGGATATGAGTGAAGACGGCTTGATCCTTTTGGGGTTGTTCTTTATCATTTCTTCTTGACTTTGTATTGGATTTTCAGCCAAATAATTTACATGGGAAGCGCATGTGTGCTTTGTTTTTAACCATAAACAAATTAGTCTTAAGTGATTAGAATTGATTGCAAATGGATTGCCACTGCGCATGAAGCGTCGGAAAAATGTAACATTGGGGTATATATGTATATACAATATTGTAATTTTATTATGATGATATTAATGCCCTTAAGAAGGATGTTATCATCATATTCGAGTTAAAGATAGATTGATATACAATAAGAAGTCAATGTAGTAATGCTATGACGAAATGATTTATAGTGGCATATCAATTCGTAACCAATGAGGATGATACTCATTAGTGTACATAAAATGGTTATGTAACGAGTCATAAACCAGTGAGGACCAAATCTTGTGTTATTAAATGTTTTATTTTTATTTTTTTATCGGCACTGCGGCCAGTGGGATCATGTCGGTGATTCATTATCACATGCATCGAGTCATGGTTAAATTCATTTAAAGTCAAACTTCTAAGTAAATGTGTGAAATGTATAATTTGAGTTTTGGATGAAAAAGTAACATATATATTGTTTATTGCATTGACCATTGAAAATTTGTCAAAATGTTGTTTTCGAAAAGATACATATTTTGTGTTTGATTGAAATGAGGATAGAAATGCATAGAACCACTAAGCATGAAATGCTTCGGCTCGATTTGTTTTATCAGCTCGGGTATCGTGTGAATAGGGGCAAGATCAAATACCTCAGAGCCCGGAGTCATCGTTGAATGTGTGGAGCATAAGTAAGTATACATCCTTTATATTTCATTTAAAAAAAAATCATGTATTGTTTGCATTGCAAACAAGGTGTATAAATGTAATGGGAAGAGTATATTTTGATTACGTTTAGACATGACTACAATATTTTGTAAATGATTTAAGACCTTGATGAAGTCTTGTATAAATGTGAGAGGAGTGAGACGAATGATGGGCTCACTGTGGGATTGATATATGTTTTTATATATAATGCAGTATTAGTAATGAGATCATATTTTCATACATACATAAATATGAGTTAAATGGATGTCAAATATCCCATCGAAAAATAAGTATATAAAATGTGTGTTTCTGAATAAATCAATTTGGTGATCTGCGTCCACAGGTTTGGTCAACCATTGGGTGAGTGGAAGCCCGACAAGTAAAATTCTTGAGATCTCTAACTCATAATCCCGACATATTTAATCAACACTCGCCTAGTTCTTGGGGAGAACTCACACATACATTGACTTTTCAAGGTTCAGCCTCTAAGCTGACAACACCAGCAACTTTAACACGCCTCTGTGGATGTTAGGTCGTCAGTCCACCTCCTTCTCAATGGCCATATTATCTTGAGCCATCCAAGTTCGTGTCTTGTTGGAGAGTCCCATAATTTACCCGGATGGACATTTCAGACCCTCCTCAAGGCTTCACTTTGGCCATGTCTGTAGCCACACATAATCATCGACAAAGCAGGCTAATTCAATGAACTTAGTACGTATTTGTGGCTTGTCATCGTTCCTCATTTCAGTTCTAGGAACTCTTGAGCTTTGCATGTTACTTGGTCTTCAGGAAATTCTTGCCCATGAAGAGCTCATGGAGACTCTTTATGTCATTGCCTCGAGTACCTTGAGGATTTATTGATCTACCATCTTGAGATTTACCCAATGCGGCTAGGCATTCTCTCCTTAATCAACTAGTAAGCGCATGTTTAACCACTAATGACCTTAAAATCCAATTTCCGTTCATTCATTTTTTGAACTCCTAAGGTTATGTTTTCTAACCCTAGTGTTCCTCTTTTTCCATAGTAGAGCACACAATCATGTAGCATAGTAGAGCACAAAACATGAAATGCACAATAAATGCAATGGTGTATACCCATGCCCATCAAGCCCTAGGTAATCGCATACCCATGCTTTGATACTAGGCTATGAAGCTGGCATTAGATATACCAAGCATTAGGTAATCATAAACCTAGGCACTATACCATAGCGCATGTCTATCTTGTACCCACGAAGCCCTGGGTTTTCCTTGCTCACAAACTACGATACCCAGTTGACGTTGGTATCAGTGCACCATAAATGTCTAATGAGGTCCATTTCCCTCAAGCTCTTGGTACTCATATACCTAGGCTTTGATACCAAGCTAAGAAGTTGGTATTAGATGCACCATAAATGTCCTCACTTAGGCTCATGGCCCTCAAGCCTTAGGAACTTGTATATCTAAGCTCTGATACCAAGATGTGACGCTGAGACCGAGGGTGCAGGTGACCAGCAGATCAGCCTCGGAAGCTCGTGATATCGGGTGACCCAGATACCTCCTTTGATATGTCCCATTTATCGGGATCTATATAATTTTAGCACAAATGGGACCAAAGTCTCAGCACGTACGAGGGGAACTCTTATCCAAATCCAACCTATACAAAACATAGTAACTGCCTTGGCTCAAATCCGGGGGCTGATATAATACAATGACCGCATAGAGGTCCATTTATGATAAAGTATTGTATTATTATCATTCTATTAAAACATACAAAATTATATTTAAAACATCCCATAGAATTTAATTACAAATTCTTTTTTACACAAAATACAAGATATAACTAGTTTGTTCAAAACATCTTTACAAAAATGAATACCAAAGCCATAACTGTTTTAACAGCTATGACCTCGTATATGTCGATATGTCCTGTGCGGAAATAGGGATCCCCATAAAGGGTGAGCTATGCCGGTAAGTAAAATTCCTCTGAAGACCTCCCCGCTAAATGCACATGCAATGGTCATGTTCACAATTCCACATTCACATTTCGAATAAAAATATGCAATTTCTACCATGATCTGTACCATGAAATGAGATGAGACTCAATTATATTGCCATGTGCCCGAGTCTTTACCGAATTCCTCTAACCCTGCCCTTATCGAATCCTACACCATCATTCAGTGTGATAGCCATGTTTGTGGATTGTCAAAATGATCATTTTTCTTCATTTTAATTCATTTTTCAAACCAAAATCTTTTGGATGTTACAACTCAATGATAATTTATGTTCAAATCATGCTGTCTTTTTTGTGGGTAGCGAATTTCCGGGGTCTCGCCGCAGACTTTGCAAGCCTTTCTACACTTTCACAGGCTTTCACCTTTAGACACATACTATGTATAGCAAAACTAACGGGGCTTTCACCCCAGAAGGACCTCTATCCTACTTGCTATTTTAGTACATATTTTCATTTCCGTTTCCATTTTAACCGTCACGACTTTGTTGGGCGTTTATTCCTGTGTTGAGCCGTATCCAAACACCAAACACGAGTGGTGATTATAACCAACACGCCACTATGTCATCATTTATGTTCACGTATAAATGCAATGCGATGCATGCATTGCATGCTATATCATACCACATATATTGTAGATACTATATGAGCAATTTAATCATGCATTTTCCATGCATCATGGACAACTATATCAAACATGCATATAATCTCAAAATTTCATTCATGTCGATATATCATATGCGCATGTACATCGATACAGAATAGAAATTATTACTTAAATCAAAACAACGACATCATCTGATAGAATTATGACCTTTTTATGTCCACAAAATAGCCTACAACATGCCATTTAATAGCCATGTCTGCATACAATTCATCGAATGTCAATACATTAAGCACATATATTAACATTCAATCAGTACCCATAAGGCTTACCACTCAGAGCTTCGAATGTGACAAGAAATTTGGATCCTCAAGACCCGATTGTGGCATAGAATGCCCACAAAATATTCCACACCACAAGCCATAATAGACCACAGAATAGTTTCGAACTTAGTTTGAAACTAATTCCCTGATCTCCCAAAATGGATAAAACCATTAAATGACTTAAGTTGTAGCGGTCCGGAAAGGAATGATAGCGAAATATAGAGTCTGGTGAGTGCTTTGAAATCTAACATCAAGTTTAAATTCAGCTACAATTTCTCACGAAAGGACACTAGGCCAAATTACCTCTTTGTCCCATTTTGAGCTCGCACACCACGGGCCGTCTTTAGTGCTAAACCTGGGCCTAAACAGTCAACAACCTAAGCTATGACAATTTTGGAAATGAAATGGACCATAAATTTAGTTATAGAGGTCCAATTTGGTGATTCAAAAAATCCTAACATCAATTTCTACGCCATTAAAATTTCCATGGAGGACACTAGTCTAAATTCCTATTTTCTCAACAAAAAATCGGTCTAAAGCACGGACTGGCGGTCTTGACCTAGCTAAGCAATTCTAGAAATAGAAAATGGACCATAACTTGTAGCTATAGAGGTGGTGGTGATTCAAAATCTAACATCAAGTTCACAACTTCAGCTACAATTTATATGAAGGACACTAGTCCTAGAATTCCCTCATTGTTCTAAGCGATAATCGGTCCCAGAAACACAGGCACAAATAGTCAACAGCCTAAGCTGTGACAATTCTCGAAATGAAATGGACCATAACTTGAGCTATAAGGTTCAATTTGAGTGGTTTAAAATCTGGCACATCAAGTTCTAACTTCAACTACAATTTTCATGAAGAATACTAGCCAAATTCCCTCTTTTTCTAATAAATTAGCCCCAAAAGCTTGGATATCATAGGGTCAAAACGCCTTTTCCCTCACTCTCATCCAAAATTTTGCCAAAACGGCCCCCTTGGTGCAAAACCTGACAAACAACCCTTATAGTGGAAAATAAACCAAAGTAGGAAGAATCCTGCACTGGCGTAAAACTTTAAGAAAAAGAGTCTGTTTTTCTGAAGCTGAAATGTTGATTTCCCGACCCTCTTGAATCTCGATGTGAAGTCATTTTGGTACTCGTGTAGCCCTCGTCGAGTAGATGAACTTTACAGTTCATGGCTAAAAATTCGACCAGTAGGAACTCCGTGGATGAAGAATGGCTTTAGTTTTTCTCTCTCTACGGGACAGACAATCGAAATATACTGATGTTTGCTAATCAGTTTAACCAATTCTTCAATTTAAACACTTTCATATCTTGCCATTGTGTCCCAGAAATAATTTTTTATTCTGGACAAGTTCAATTTATTTTAAATAGACTTCTTAATTGATTTTTCCACTTTTGAGATTTTCTCACATCATTTAGAGTCCATTCAATTCTTTCGGCCTTAAAAATGCGTAAAAATCTATTTGTTGAATTTAACAAAATTAGATGCAGGTCAACAGATTTAGAAAAATTATAGTTTTGCAACTTGTACATTAGTGACAATTTACTGTTTTTCCATTTTTTAGAAAAATCCAAATTTTCCCGGGTTTTACATATATACTACATAGCATTTTTCGGGGAAAATGTAGAGGAAGATGGTCAAAAATTATGAGCCATTCGCACCTTCAGACAAGGTAGAGCAACAAAATTTCCCACCAAACAAAACCTTAATCTGCCAAAATTTAAAAAAAAAAAATTTATAATATTATTAATATAATATTTGTATTTCTTTAACTATATAGCTTGATTTTTTATTCACTAACATTAATAAATGAATTTTTGAGAAAAAATATATAAATGTTTATAAAATTTTCAATTAAATTATTTTTATTAATTGAATAATATAAAATCAATACTAATAAACTACAATTTTATTCATTGTATTCTAAACCAGTGAATTAAAAAAATCATTGTAAAAATTTATTCATTGTTTTTAAAGATAACCACTTTTATTAAAATTCTTATAGTGAGAATTATTGGAATGAATAGTGGTTCTTTGAATAGTGACCATGAGTAGTGTAGTCCCAGTATTTAGTCTGTCGTCTTGTTCGAGCCACTATGTTTGTGGTCACTATTTTACTAATCAAGACTGTAGTTTCTTGACTAGTAGTATGAATGATGTGGTCACGATTCACGACCACTATGTTTGTAGTCATTATTTACCAACCACAGGTTATGAGGTTGCTGACCAGTGACCACTATATGGTCCTAGTATTGTCTCAAATTCTTGTGCCAATCTTTGGCACTAATTTTCGACCACTCAATTTGTGGTCATGATTATGGTCACCATGTGTTCTCCATGTGGTTGTTATCTTAATGATCTTATGTTTGGTCTTCTGTGGTTGCATAGTGGTCGTAATGTGGTCACTAATTTCGACCACTTTTTGTGGTCACAATTTGTGGTCTCAATTTTTCTGTTTTTTTATAGTGACAAATGACCACCAAGGCAAACTGGTTTTGCTCCAAATTATTATACATAAAACCTTGGTTTTTATTGTTTCTAAAATCAAACGATTGATTATTAAATCTTAATAAATTCAAAACACTTTCCTTGTATAACTATTTTGAATTCAAATCCTAACATCTATTTTGAATTTATTATAACGTTATGATTTAATTCCAGCCTCAATGGCCAACTACCATACGATTTTAGAAATAAAACATTATGAAACGTTTCCTTGTAAGTGAGACCTCTGCTAGTGTTGAAGGACATAAATTTTCTCTATATTTTCCTATCTCTCCCTCTAATGTTCCTATTTCGGAGAATTCTCTGAAGAACTGTTGGATCCTAGGGAATAAAATTCCTAACGACAGTGTTCTACAAACACGTCTTAGTTACTTAATTTATTTCTCTGATCTATCCCGGTTATCTGTGTTGTTCAAACAACAACATATATCCATATTTACAATGGCTGTATGATCTTGCTAGTCTTCACATTCAAACACTTGACCTTCACGACAATCTTACAGAATTTTATACCATAGGCCCAGGATTCTTTACCTTCAGTATAGTCCTATTGATGTTACGAGTTGCATGGTCCTTACGAGGCACATTGCCTTGCTATAAAGTCCCTCAATAGTCATTATCATTGTATCTTTTCTATCTCGTCCTCTCTTCTTGACAGTTCCTATGCTCCTCCTGGCTAAATCATTTCCTGGCATTCTATAATTAGAGGTCTTCTTTGGACATAATTTCAAGCTAGCAAGAGGCATATCATTTACCTTAGATGCATTGGTGGCATTGATGATGTCCATTGACAGTGTATCAACAAGAGGCTTAGGCACCTGAAATAAGGTTTGTCGACATACAATCCTAACTACATTATCTAATGAGTTATTTGATGTCGACTGTGCCTAGAAGGAAGCAAAGATAATTTGGGAGTCCATGCTCACTAAGTACACTATTGAAGATGTGGGCAAGCAAAAGTTTGTGGTAGGAAACTGCTCCAAATGGGAGATCGTAGAAAACTTCAAATAAATGAGAACCTAGATAGAGGAATTAAGAGTGAAAAAATGGAACTATCGAAACGATTTGTAGCAAGGCTATTGATAGAGAGAAACTACTTGACTCATGGGTGACTAAAACAACAATTAAAACACGAACATAAGTAGTTGTCCACTGGTGATCGATCACTCCCATCATCAGTGAAGATACAAACACATAAAAACGAAGCAACCAAAAGCAAAACAAATGACCACCAAAGGCAAACTTTATTGACCAACACAAAAAAGTACAATCATAAAGCTCGAAACTCGATAACAAACCCAAAATTTCTAACCCCTACTTTAAAAGAAAGACACTTATGCATTTGTAGTAAACAGGCCATCATACACCCAGTCTAGAAAGAGTAAGCGAAAACAATTGAAATCCTCTTAAAACCAACAGTCGGGGATGACATGTATTTGCCACGTTGTCTCAGAAGCTAATATGGTGACCAATTCCAAGAATTGGGTGGTAGACTCTGGTGCAACAAGGCATATTTGTGTAAACATAGATGCTTTTACCTTCTACACTCCAATAGGGGATGTGATGAGTATAAAACTCATATAACTTTAAGTCCATTTTTGCATACATATTTGAGGTCTTTATGCTTAATTTAATGAAAAATTATGAATCTTCTACAAAAATACTATTTTTCAAAGAATCAATATCAAAAAGCAAAGCAGGAGTAGAAAAGGTGCTTAATGGACTAAGGCAAGAAACAAGGAAGGTTGCGACATCACAATCACTGTTGCAATAGCAGAAAGGATCAAGGAGAAAGCAGTCTAAGACACAACACTTCAACGTATCTTACGACATAATGACTAGATGGCATAATTTGTCACGACATTACAACTTATGTGGCTAAGCGTGAATAGTCCTTGGAGAAACAATTGAACAATATTGCGACACTCACAAGCTTATCGTAACATTTATCAAAAGTATAGTGAGAATGTCCTTAATGATATTCTGAGTAGCGTAAGAAGACCTGACGGCTGACTACGTAGTGTAGCGACATTCATTCGGTTGGCGTTGTATATCACGAGGCGTGTACGACGAACCTTGAAGACACAATATTGGAAGGAAGGTCATAACAATCAAAGAATGTTGTGACAGTCTCAATTCTAAATCTCGAAGGAAAATCATCGGTTAGTGTCACAACAACATCACGACAATGCCCAGACACGGATGAAGAAAGAGATAATCTCGCGACACGATTAGAATGTCGCGACAAGTAATCTTATAGAGCACATAAAATTCCCTGACATCTACCTGGAATTTACGACCAGCTAAATTATGCTATAAATAAAGAGCGATAGGGCGCATAATGGGAGTGTGAGGAAAGTGGCCAAAAAAAAGTTTTGTAAGTATTTTCTTATTAGGGAGGTTTTGAGTTGATCAAAACTACAATTTTGAATAGTTGATCTGAGCTAAGTGTCCTGGGGAGAGAATACTGAAATCCAAGTGTCATTGACCAAATGTTTTGTGACCAACTCAATTTCTAGTACTACCACTAGAGATTGTTTAATCCCCAATAGTCATGCCAAAATTTATTGTTGAATATATAAAATGCGCTTTGCTTCTCAAGTAATATTTTACCTATTAAAATTTTGTTTTGATGCAAATCCTTTGTAAGTACATAGGTAAATACAATAGTAATAAAGTGGACAAAATAGTTCGGATATCATTCGCGCAGTTGATTACGAAAATCAAGATTAACACCTCACTACTCAAGATCATCACTATTTGAACTTCTAATTTAAGCCAAAAATCTATATGTCTAAAATTTGAATAAAAAAATAGAAATCATAAAAATACATAGATTAGAGTTCATTGAATTTGAAATAACAACGAGAATGAAATCGGTGGTATATGACCGTGTTGCAAACTGAAATAGGTAAAAGGATGTGCGCATGGAACTTTAGGTGTCTAAGAGCAAGGTAGTGTAGCATTAGATTTCTCCTTATAACACACATTTCACTTTCTAGTTTACCACATTTCTATCTATAGATAATAGATTACAACATTCATATAGGACTTTATCCTCTTTAAGATTTTCAAATTATTTTCCATTAAAATTACTTCATAACCATTTTCTTAGGGTGAAATTACTTCCCCTATAGACGAGGATAATACAAGCGCTCTCAATATAATTGGTACCTCTTCCATCAATTAAGGCAAGTCTGTATCTCTTGATTAGATTCTCAGCTAACACCAGATTGAGTTTATTCTTCTCAATTGAGGTGAATCCTCTAAGAATTAAACTGTTGGACCAGTAAGTGGATCTTATTCCTCTGGAACACACTCCTACCTTCACATAGGAGGGAACCTTGAAATCAAAGGTTAGATCTTCACCAGTGATATACTAGAGTGATCCAAAGAGTTTATTAGTTCACATAATATCAGTGCAATTTACTTCATAGTAGATGCTCTTTGCTCTTAGGTAGTCCATCTCTGTGTCACTAAGAGGGATTCTTGGAAATCAGAGCAATGATATAGTTATTTTTTGGTACCCAACACTGATATTCAGAACAATTCAATAATAGAATAGTAGCAACTAATGTATGACCCGAGAAATTCCAATTTTTGGAAAAATGGCAAAATCGTAATTTTGGTTACAAAATTGTAATTTCGGTTAAAAATTCAAAGTCATTATACGGATCTCGGATGAAAGCAGTTTGTCTAGTTGGAGATAAAGTCTCGAAGATCTAGCTAGCCACGTCGAATTTGATGAAGATTCGAACAATTGAAGTTAGCAATACGTTTTTCGAGGCATCGCGTTTAGTGCCGTAAAGCGATTTTGATGCGAAAAAATCACGCTATAACACGTACTCATGTGCCAAAGGTGCATGGGTAGAGAAATCATGAGATAGCCGAGATAGTCGCAGATGTCGAAGGTAAGTTTAAGGACAAAATGGTCATTTTAGATTTGTCTTAATAATAATAGATAAACATTGTAATAATTGCCATCATTCTTGCTTAAACTAAAGATCAAAATGGGGAAACAAGGAGGGACTTCTGTGGTGGCGATGCGATTTGAGTTAAGTGAGAGAGAGGAGTGCGCTCTCCTCACAAATATGAGGCGAAATCCGACCGTCGAGTGTCAAGGTTAGAAGGAATGCATTACGCGGAGGAGGCTGCGCTTGGGCTCCGATTTTAGGGAGTTTCATCAAACTCTGAGAGGTAGGGGTTTCTCCCTACTTGGGTTTTATTATTTATTTAAGTACTTTGTTAATGTTTGAGTTGAATGAGGCCATGAGGGGCCGTCTGATCGGTTCCAAATCTTGGGAACCGGGTGTTTGATTACCGAAACCCATGTGTGGGCGATGCATGACTGTCCATGAAACTGAAATTGGGTTGCTAAGTTGTGCAATCAGTATGTTAATGTGTGCTTTGATGTGAAAAGGTCGAGAGTGAAGCCGTGAAATTGGGATTCACTAAGTGAACCTACTGATTGAAATGATTGCCGGAATAGTAACCCGAAGTTTCACTATTCACGAGAATAGTGTTCCGCAATAATTTTTGTGAAATAATGTTTAGTTGAGTAATTCAAATGCGAGGTTACTCGTGTTTGATCGTGTACGTGAGCTAATTTTGATACTGATTGATGGGTGAAATTGCATGACATGTTTGTGTGATTTAAATTATGTAACATGCATGATTATATATATTTGCATGTGTTATAGAATTGTGATTGGCGTATGCATTAAAATATGCATTGGGGCATCTAGGACGATAGGAGTGAGTGCGTGAGTGATGCTTGAGAATGGTTGGAGGGTTATAAAAATAATGAATATGGAGGGTAGTCAAAGAAAATATCAATGTGGTGGCCCAATTGATATACATCGGAGGGTAGTCCATACATAATATCAATCGCGTCGAGGCAGTGATTGATATACGATCGGATAGTCACTAAATATAACATTGAGGCAGATCCTCATGACTGGGAGAGGTTGGCCACAATTAAAACCATCTTTGTTTGAAATTAGTTTCTCATACATGGCCAGAAGGTGTGAGAAATTCGGTGAGTTCGGGGTATGGAGTTGATAAGTTAATTCATGTAAGGATCATGCATTTCTTGAATGTGTGTTTCTTTTGGGCATTGCATATGCGCCAGGTGGAGAGTAGCCGCAAGTGATTCCACTGCGAGCATTGGCTCACTATTGAGATATTAATTTGCAGTACGGGAGGCGTGCGAGGAGAGAGGCTCATCCTAGAGATTGAGTTTTAGAAGAGAAAGCCGAAATGTATTTGATGGTTTACATGTATTAAATTCTAGTATTTTTATTATATGTTGTATAAGAGTAACTTTGAACTCTTGAAACTATTGGATATGATTGGTTTATGGGCCCAAGAGGCCGTTTTTATCCATATATATATCATGTGATTGATGTTAGGACAGGTGATGTATTTGGGAGACTCTGCTCGTTTTTCGTGAGAGATGTCGGGTCGCCCGACATTAACGAGTATTCCGCGGGTTGACGAGTAGTCAGCAGGGCCCGGGTTTTGGAATCACGATTTGTGGTATCGAGCAGGTATGCGAATACCTAGGGAGCTCGGGTTTAGGTATCCATCACCACTTGGGTGGTTTGATGTAGAGTATAGGTATATGAAAACCTAGGGGGGGAATGAGGGCTTGGGCTTAGGCCATAGTGCGTGTAGAACATCACCACTTGGTGTGGTTCAGTGTTAAGTGTATGTATGGGTTACCTAGAAATCAAGGATAAAACTAGGACCTTTGCAATGCATGTGTTTTAGGTGAATTGTTTGATAAATGATGTGTGAACATGTGAATGTTTGATGAATGGTGTGTATACCATCACTATATATATTATAAATTGTTTGTGTGCTTAGTACTTAGCATGAAAACAAAGTGATCTGTTTAAAAACACAGGGTTTACAATGTGTAAAAGCTGGAACGAAGAAATAAATAAAATAATTTTAAACAATTTATTTGGTTTATTGAGAAATAATCATAATATAATAATATGGATGTGTATTGTGGTTATTTTCGGTATTTGAAAGTAATGAAAAATAAATAAATAAATAATTTTATATAAATTGTCTAGGTATCTTCTAGAAAAAAAATGAAGGAATGAGAGAAAATTATTTTCTAAGGTTTTATAGTGTGTAAAGAAAACGGAAGAAAATGGAATAAAATGAATTTTATAAATTTATTTGAGTATGTTGAAATATTGGAAATATATATATATATATATATATATATATATATATATATATACTATATATATATATATATATATATATATATATATATATATATATAAATGAAAAAAAATTTTTTGAGCATAAGCTGTACGGGCTGCGCGGGTTAACGGACTTTGGGTCACGATACAATAATTGTATCATGACTGAGGTGAGATTTGGATGAATTTGGAAGAGTGAAGTGTATTGCAATGAGAAATTTGTATTGCAATATAGGAATTTGGTAGGCGAGGTTGTGGTGTATCACAATACACACTTCTTGTATCGTGGCATTTGAAGGTATAGGTATTTAGGGGAGGTGTCATGATACACTAGAGTGTGTGCATGACTGAGGATTGCATGGCGGGGATGCTGTGTATAGCCTGTCAGTGGCCACAGACCGGGCTGCGCGTGGCGCTCAAGCCACGTGACCATCGGTACGACATGGCTGCCAGTGGGCGCGCGGGGCGTCTGGGGCGGGCGCATGGGGAGCGGACAGCGTGTGGGAGCAAGGAGCCTTGTGGTGGGCGCTGAGCTGTGTGGCAGAGCCAAATTGGGACCTTTGTGCACATTAATTTGACTCGATGCATTTCTGAGTCAATTTTTTGGACTACTTTAATTCATGAACCAGTTCTTGACAAATATCTAAAAATTTTGAAAAAAAATTTTAATTAAATAAAATAAAATAAAATAAAAATAAAATCAAATCAAATAAAATGAAGTAATTTTGAAAAAAGAAAAAATATTTTCAAAAATGGTACATTGATAAATATTTTAAATGTATAATGGATTGCCTTGCATAACATAAATGCAAGGACAATGTGTGTACATTGATTTATGTGTATGAATAGTGTCTGCAGTGGTGTTATGCCTTGAGATCTGGATTGAAAGTGAAATTACCATTTAAAACTGTATAAGATTAGTTGAGGACGAGGGCGTGAAGAGGCGTCTGGGGTACTAGTTAACACCACCGGTGTTGATCGTGGGCCTTTGTTGGAATAGGTAGTGCTGTGCACGGGCTAGCATGACGGTAGTCGGGGAGGTCCTAGTAACCTCGAGGAAGTTTGGGTGCATCATCCTCTGACATTCCTGAGGGAGGAAGTCGATGGTGGCGAGACCATTAGTTCATAGAATCGAAAGTGTTAGAGGCTATGGGATTACCTGACATTACCGAGGAGTGATAAGTGTGTTCTGGCTAAGAGTGAAGAGGCCCCAGTATGGTGGAAATTGGCAAGGACCTCTGAGACCTTAGAGGAGCCTTTGTATGTGAAGGTTCTCCCATAGGGATTAGGGCGAGAATAGGTATGATATGTCGTGGTTGCGAGTTGGAGATCTCGGGGACTCTACTCACAGTGGACCTGAGGATAATGGACATGTCAGAGTTCGATGTCATCCTGGGGATGGATTAGTTGGCGGCTTACACGAGTTGTTGTAGTGAGGCATAGGAGGGGTTCTACGCTACCACGGGATGGTGCTCGGTGGTATTTCGAGAGACAGCATGACGTTTGCCTAGGCAATTATCTGAGTCCAGAGTGGGGGACCCCGGTTAGCGGGTTGGCTGCGAGCCTTACCACAGGGCAGGAGACGAGACTTAGATCTGCAACTTGGTAGTGTGCGAGTATGTAGGATGTTTTTCGGATAAGCTACGGACTACCTCCGTAGAGAGAGTCGTAGACTTCGGTATCGGGTTACACCTTGGTACTTCACTCATCTCTATGACTCGCGCAGGATGGCACTAGTTGAGTTGAGGAACTTCGGAGAGTCGATTCTGAGCTATTGGACAGGGGTTCATTAGACCGGCTTACTTCACCATGTGGGGCGCTCCGGTTATTCGCGAAGAAGAGACAAGACCGCGCCCGATTGTGCATTGACTACGAGCGGTTGAAACGGGGTTATGATCAGGAGTCGGTACCCGTAGGCGAAAGTTGATGGTGTTTGACGGTTGGGGCGCGAGTCTGCCAGAGGTAGACCTTCGCCTTGATTACCATCGGCGAGGTTAGGGAGGCAGATATCCCTAAGACAGTGTTTAGGATGCGTTATGGGCACTTTGAGTTCTGGTGTGCTATGATTAAGCGAATGCAACGACATTCATGGATCATGTATAGGGTATTCCAACCAGTAGATCGATTTGTCATAGATCTTCGTGGATGACATTTTGATCTACTCTGGTGGTGGAGACATGAGTATCCTTGAGGTTGTGTTCACGAGTTGTTGAGACATGTTTGTATGCCAAGTTTAGTAAGTGCGAGTTTTAGCTTACTGAGGTGAGATTTTTGGGACACATGGTGTTGGCATCAGGCGTGTCAATGGACCTAGAGAAGGTTGAGGCCGTGATGAGTTGGGAGAGACCGAATGTCAATCTTCGAGATACGTAGTTTCTTGGGATTGGTTGAGCCTGGAATTTGAAGCAGGCTAAAGTTGTCGATGAGGAAGGTGTGGACGCCGCCTAGGGCATGGACTCCCCATGGATTCAGGCGTACTGACCATAGAAGAGATTGAGGATGCTCGGAGCACTTTCGGGATGTGGGTGTTGGTAGCATAGGGAGGATTAGCTTCTTAGTTTGGGAAGAGGCGGAAGACTTCTACTTCTGAGTTTCGGGACTGGGCCGGGATTGGGCATGTGAGATAGGATTGCTCCTAGAGCCAGGATCCCGGGACTTTGGGACCTTGATCCCGGTGCATTTGTAAACAGGGAAGTATACGAGTTCGTTCCTCCCTTTTAGTCTGGAGTCAGAGACCAGTTTCGATTTCGAGTGCACTATACAAGCACTTCCATCAACGGATAGGCGGAGGGGCTAGAGTGGTGAGGTCAAGGGACGAGGATCAAAGTTACGCAAAGGCGTGGTGGACCTTAGGGTGGTAGACATAGTGGTTGTTGATGTCAGGCTTGACATGGATGAGTTGACAACCATCGGGTTGTCAGTAATTAAGACCTTAGCCAGGTTGGCATACCTGACACGACCTTGGATTTGGGCTTAGAGGTTAAGGCCTTTAGAGAAGCTAGGTATAGATGTTTTCCCTAGGATGTAGGGTGAGAGTTGATCTGATAGGTCGGGATTATGAGTGAGAGATCTCCGAGATTCTGCTCATGGTGGACCCTAGGATTGGGTGTCACAGTATGGCATTATTGCGTTCGTGTTGCCTGCAGTAACACATCGCGTCGAGTTGGAATTGTGGGTGCACGGTATGGTCATTCACCGCTCTTGATGAGTGTGGGTTGAAGGTTGCTCTTTAGGACTACGATCATCGAGGCTATGAGTTCGATTCTAGAAATGAAAGTGATGAAATTAATGTTAGGCAAAAGCGAAAGAACATTTTAATCCCCTAAGGTGAGAATCCTAGAGTAAGGGTGTAAGAGACTTGAGAGACATCCTAAATTCTGTGCAGATATCAGAGGCTCGAAGTGTAAGCCGAAGAGTTAAGTTAATCAAGATGAAAACACACGGACATGGTTATCACGTAGACTTAGAGTTGGGTGATAGAAGTAGAGAGTGACTCGAGATTTGGATAACCTTTGGAAGTACATTGGGTGTTGTTGAATCGGCGGGGCTCGGTATATGGATGTCATACATGACATGGACTAGGTGTGGTCCATTGGATTGTCGACGGTGTGACCTTAGGAAGGTGAGTTTTACCTGAATGGGTTGTGTAAGGTTACACGTGTGGATTATATACGGGTGTTCAGAGGACAGCGTGACATCATCCTGGTCATAAGGGTAGGAGCATTTGCCCTTGAAAAGTGCGATTCACCTACAACAGCGAGTTATCGATGGTATACGAGATAAGCCGCCGATGAGGCATTGTATGGGGAGGCCGTGTGGTCGTCGTTAGTAGGCCAGGGTGGGAAGGCTCCATCCTTTGGTTCTAATAGTTAGAACATCTCGAGAGAAGGTGAGCTTGTCGACAATGTCTTCTCGACTTCGGAATGACGGAGAAGAGCTATGCTGATGTGAGCGTTGACCCTTAAGTTCGAGTTGGGGATCGTGCCCAGAAGTGATGCCTAAGAGAGGAAGTGGTCGGGTTCGACAGCGTGGGAAGGCTGTCGTAGAGATTCATAGGGCCTTCAGTACTTTCGAGAGGGATGAGCGTTATGTAGCGTACCGGTGGGCTTTACCACCCGGTATGTCGGGTGTCACGGTGTTTCACGTCTCCATGCTCGGAAGTATCGCGGAGATCCGGCTCATGTAGTGGATTGAGGTGGGATCGAGATTAATACTTGATGGGACCTTCCCAGGAGGGACCGGTGTGTATTTTCAGATCATGTGATCTGGGTTTTACAGCACTGAATCTGTGAGATAGTGAGAGGATCTTGTAGGCACTATGGAGTGGAGGAGTCTACGCGGACCCAGAGACCTTGATGCGGGCCACATATCCGCTTCTTGTTTCAGGGATGAAGATGCGTAGTTGATTGTTTAATAATTAAATGGCGAGTTTACACCATGGTGAGTGCATGTTGCATATGCATGCTAGTGAAGTATGATTGTCAGAGGAATTTCGGGATGAAATTCTTTTTAAGGAAGGGAGAATGTAGACCGAAATTCAATTTTAGAAAAAATGGCAAATCGTAATTTTGGTTACAAAGTGTAATTTCGAGTTAAAATTCAAAATTCATTCTCTTCAGATCTTGGATGGCAAAAACGGTTTATCGTTGAGATGATGCTCATGAAATCTAATAACACGTCGAATTTCGTCGGTCCGAGACATTCGGAGTTGGCACGTTTTTAGGCATCGGCGTTTGGTGCCATAAAGCGATTTCGATGCGAAAAAGTCACATATAACACGTGCCTCATGCAGTTTGCCAGTAGAAAATCATGAAATGGATGGCCAGAGATAGTGCAAATGTTGAAATCTATTAAGGACCAGTGTTCATTTGAATTTATATAATAATCAATAGATAATGACATCAATGATTCATCTTCTTTCAACTAAAAATAAAATGAGAACCGGAGGACTTACAGGTGTAAATGGAATTGGTTCAGTAGAGAAAATCATATATGCAAATAATGATAAATCGACAGTAAAGGTATTGGGGTTGAAGGAAATGCAATTACTGCACGGGAGGCTGCGGCAGGGGCTCCCAGGGTTTTAGAGTTTGTCAGCTCAGTGAGTTTCTCCCTATGGGTTTATTATTTGTTAAGTGCTTTGTTAATGTTTGAGTTGAATGAGGCCGCGAGGGCGTCGGTCGAGTTCCAAATCTTGGAGACGGATCTTTGGATTTTGAAACCCATAACTGGGCCGATGCAGCTATTTATCCATAGAGCTAATTGGGTTGCTAGTTGTGCGATCATATAATTGTGTATGCTTCAGTGTAGAAAAAGATTCGGGAATGGCCGTGAAATTCGGGTTCACTAGTGAACTATGATTCAGTGATTTGCGGGAATAAGTGTAAGTTCCTCATTGCAGATATCGTTGCAAAATACGATTTTGGCAAATCTATTATCAATTTAAGTTAAATAATTCATTAATTATCAGTGTTTGATCATTATTGCATGAATAATTGCGATAAATTGATGGGTGAATTCATGACATATTTGTGTGATTTAAATTATGTGGCTGTGCATGATTATATATATTTATATGTTAAAATTCTCATGAATTAATAATATATTATGATTCAGGCATCACCGGGGTATCAGGAGTGAGTAGTAGGTAATTCTTGAAAATGTTGGAGTTTATTCAAAATGACTGATGGGAGGTAGTCAAAGAAAATATCTCAGTATTAGGATCAAACCGATTAATCCTTGCTGGAGTGAATCCATGTTATAATATCAAGTAGTGGAAACATTTATTAATCTCTATGGAGGTGGTCCCTTTCAATACCTACCCATCGAGCAGTCCCTACTTGAGTGGAAGGTTGACCACATGTTAAAACCAAAATCATTGTTTTGAAATTGTTTCTCATCTGCTGGATTCTGCAGAGTGCATGGGAGGAGTGGTCAAGACCTCAGAATTATGGATGTCAGTTCAAGACATTCAAAGTGGATCATTTGTTTGTGGAATGTGTTTACTTTGAGACATTGCATGTGCCTTAGGTGGATAATGGCGCCCATGAATTGGATTCCTCTTAGGCATGTCACCTGTCAGTAGTGTAATTACAGAGTCTGGGGAAGTGAAGAGCAAATATCAAGAGATTAGTTTGAAAGCCAAGATCTGTATTTTGGTGGTTTCTATGTATTAGAGTTCTATTATTTTCACATCATATCTATTTAACATAAATATTTATTCTTGAAACTATTGGATGTGATTGGTTTATAAGACTGAGGCGTTTTTGTCCCATCATATTATCTATATTCATTGTGATTGATGTTGGGTGGGATGATGTATTTGAGTGAACTCTGATACAAAGACTCTGCCAAATTTTGGTGTAGAGTGTAAATTGCTTAAATGTTCATGAATGTCTGTGGGTTAGTGGGCAGTCATGGACCCCAGGTTTTAGACATCTACAACTAATCACTCAATTTCCATACCTGACAACATTATCCATCCTCTGAACAATAGTTCAATGATGGGATTCTTTATAGAGGAACAGCATTTCATTCAGTGCGATTAATGTTTGTTGTTCTTAATAATTATTTGGTTATATCAAGTGAAGAAAAATTTCTGTTCTGAAAAGTTCTGAGTTCAATCAGTTCAGATAAAGATAAAGCTGGGTTACATTCATCAAACTCCGATCCCGTTCAAAAATCTTCTCTAATCTAAATCAAGAAAACTAAATCTATAAAAATTTAAAAAATGAAAAATATCATACATTGACGATATTAACTACAAAAACGTTGGCGAGCAGGCTGCCTCTCATGGGCTTTATTTATAGATGGTCTTAAATTTTAAATAAAACCACGGAAATTCAAATTTCACGAAAAATGGTAAATGATAAATTTGGGTTAAAGTCAAAATTTTTAGTCCCGGATGATGACGAATCTACTAATGAGATAGTCTGTAAATCCAGCGCATTAAGATTTAGTGATTAGGAATGATGGGATTTCCGTTTTCAGAACCTTGGGTGTCAGTTGCCTTAAACGACTTAATAGGGCATCCATGATACAGACAAAAATTGCTTTCTGCAACATATTGTGATACATGTTGCATGATTGGTTAGATGATGGAGATGGATGGCTTGATTAAACCTTCAACCAAAGTCACTTAAAAGGGACAAATTTGCAGAATTAATACGATGTTTGAAGTGGATAAAGAGCCAAGGAAGATGACCATCTTCTCCGAAAAAAGAAAGAAATTGTGTAGGAGGTTGGTTTTCAAGTTTTAGAGAAAGAGAAACTACTTCTTTCTATAGATTTCATACGTTGGATCAGTGGGTTCACTTTGTGCGAAGTAGAGATGTTCTCTATGGCAAGGAAATTTGATGACCACTGATTGGTGGGGTTAAAATAACTCCAGTGAAGTTATTCTGCATCGCTGTGCAGCTCAAACCATGTGAATGATTGAGATATTAAGAAGCAACCATGTGATTTTGAATGTAAAAATTGGCGGGCGGTGAAATTCACTGTTGTGTGCCACGGCGGTGCGTTTGAGGGTTTCTTGTTCACGTGATTTTGTGTGATTTTGTGTTGTTGGGTGATTAAATGATTTTATTTATAGTTATTTATTATTGTGGAAGGCCTCAATTGATATTCATAGTTATGATTGATAACATGATTATGTGATTAATTATATTAATCGACCATAATATCTTCATGCATTGATATTTTGATTAGCATATTATTTAAAAGTACCTTTAGACCTTCAGATATTAAATTATGAAATTCAGTTGTGTAGAAAAGCAAAAGCAGAAAATGTTGTGAGAATTTGTGAAGATTTTGAGATTGTGTTGGAGAGATTGTCCAACAATTCACGTCGAGGCACATAGATTGTTTGAGTTATCAGCAGTCGCCTCAGGAGTTATCAATAATTTGCTAACATGTGTGGTTTTCAAGAACAAAAGCGTTTGTTTTGAAAGCGTATTTTCTACTCGCATTTGGCTGGTGTGTGCAGAGGGAGTGGGTTAGGGACTGGGACATGGATTAGCGTGTAGGCATTTCCAGAGTAGGATCATGTATTTACCAGGTGTGATTGTTTGCCATGACATTCCCATGGTGGGAGTGACCATGAGGAAGATTATCTTCCACTGAATACATGCATGTGGATCTCTTTAAAGTCTGGGAGTGTGGGAATGATCCTCCTTTGAAACTAAGCGGTTTCAAGAAAGTGGTTATGACTTTGATGTTCATTTGTGAACATCCTCATTCAGCACAATTTTGATCATAATAACATAGTTAAAATGTTATCAATCATCTGTAGACTATTGATTATAAGTTGATTATGTTTGTAGTATTGATGCATGGCGAGTGGCTTGTTTACTCATACATGGACAGTGTGTGTTGTTGTTATTATTTAGATGGGTTTTGCCTTGATTGAATCACATGCAGAAAATTCTGTCAGATTTTCACGGTGAGTGTGGGTTGACCATCCACAGAAATGTCTATCAGGTGTGGTTTAATCATGGACCCCGAGAAATAGGGTGTCTTCACTCATTAGTAGAGATCACACATAGAAAAAATGAAATTCCTAGTTCATGATGTGGTGGTGAATTCATTGTGTGATCTTATTAATCATTACAGAGTTCATCAATCACCATTCTTGTTTGAATGATGTTGACATGAAATGTGACCATTTCTCAGTTTCATTGATTAGTCGATATCATTAATGATGTTTAGCGCTGACACTAAGATGCGGCGTTGTAGATCAACTCTCTAATGTCGCGACATTACCGCCACCTCAATGTGCGACATTGGAGTTGATATCGTGACACTAAGTTGTTGCGACATTGCTCTTGAATATTGAGGATGTCTGACCTTTGCGCTGACTCTACTTACTCTAGTTGATGTCGTATTCCAGTTGATGTTAATGACCTTACTCATTGTGATTGAACTTTGATGTGATGTTAGTACCGTGACATTGGACACATTATTCTCGTCATTCGGTGATGTCATAACATTGTTGACCTGGTGTCGCGACATTAGTTAGTTAAGTTCATCTTAGCCACCTTAAGCTGATGTGTGACATTGATGTGATGTTGCGACATTGAATCTTGATGTTTTGAAGTCCTCGGTTAATGTCGTGGTGGATGTCGCGAAATTGTTGGTCGATGTCAGCGACATTCTTGTCCGTGTTATGACATTGGATTGGTGCCGCACCTTAGCTACCTTGGTCTAATGTCCGCGACGTTATTGGTTCGATCTTTGCAACATTGGATGTTTAGATCTCTGATGTTCAAGCCTTGGTTGATGTCACAACATTACGCAGTAATTTTCTTTGTCAATGTCGTGACATTGTTACATTCTACTTACCTTAGGCTACTTTGATTTGATGTCGCGACAACGTTCAACTAATCTCTTCATTAGTTGAGGCTTGTTCTGATGTCGCTACAATGTCGTGGTGATTTCGTGAAATTGGTCAACTGATAATACCACTTGACAATCCATGCTGATGTCGTGACATTGCTTTATGATGTTGCTACATTAAACATTTAAGTTCTTCTCACTACATCCAATGTCTTGGTGATGTCGCGACATTGGATGTTTAATGTAGTTTGACTGCTGAAGCTACTTTTGATGTCGTGACATTGAGTTGTGCTGTTGCGACATTGACTTGATGTCGTGATAATGTCGTTATGATGTCGCGACA